>LBNU01020388.1:1556-20831 GCA_014162995.1 Artemisia annua | reverse complement strand
AAAAAAAAAAAAAAAAAAAAAAAAAAAAAAAAAAAAAAAAAAAAAAAAAAAAGTTAATTGCGAAAAGAAATTATGCCTGCGAATATTTTATAAGAAAAATGATATGTTACGTAAAATATGAAATCTATCCATAATCAACAAATGTGACAAACAGTTTGTTACATGTGAAAGAAAAAAAGAGAGCATGCGATTCCATAAAATTTATACTTTAGAACTATTTTTGATAACTAAAGATCTAACAAAATGTGACTTATGTTTGGTACACAAGATTATTGAAAGATTATGCTTAATTTTTTTGAAAAAATAATGTACAAAAAATATAAGTTTCGTTTGACAAACATAACTATAAGAGATTATTAGAAATATAATGTTTCATAATTTATGAAAACCAAATGGCACTTTATGTAGCTTAGAAAAATAATTTCTTTTTATAATCTTCACCCCATCTCCGTCTACAGTTCAATCTTCGGTTCCAGCAACAATTACTTTTGCCAAATTAAACAACGGTCTAAAAGCTTAAGCTACTCATATAAAAATTCAATAGCAAAAGTGTAAATACGTAAAATCAAAACATGCAAAAAATATTCTCCTCTTTGAAAAGTGTCACGTTTCATTTCATGAGATATCTGTTAGAAGATCATAATATCCCACTTTTGTGGATGGTAAAACTGGAAATCCAGGAACAATATCTACTTACAATATTCTTGTTTTAACAAAATGTGACTTTGAGAACACACATTATTCTTTATTTCTTCTCGTGTTTATTTATCTAACTCGTACGGAGTATGACTTTTTTTGGGTATTTGAAAACAAATTTATGACTTGTAAGAGGCGAAATAATTACATAATGGCCTTATAAGATAGCACCATATATGTTCAATGCATAATAAGAGGCAAGTAAAGTCTCGTCGTGATCGATCTATTTATTCTCTTGTTTCTAGAAATTTGTCTTCTTAACAATCGCCATTCAAAAATTGGACAAGTGCAAACGTGAAATAAACGGGAACTCTTGTATGGATGAGGAACCTTTATAACATTTTTTTGTGAACGGAAAAACGGCATTAAGCTAGCAAGATGCTAGAGAGATTACAAAGAGTTTGTACTAGAAGATATAGGATAACTGATCCATACAAGCCAATTTGGTTAAGTTTCCTATTCGTGTGAAAGATCCAAGCATGAGAGAATATTTTCACATCATCTCCAAGTGTGTCTTTCCGAGAAACATTTATAACATTGAACAATGAAAACATGATATCATAAACAAATTCAAAGCATGCACTTCTAGTTTTTTGCTGGATTTATTAAGCAGATGTTGTTCCTGAAGCTACATGGAATCCGAAGTAGACAACCAAAGCTTGCAAAGGTGCAAAAATCCTTTATGGATCTGGTTTAAAGCTGGAACAACGTCGTAAATGATATGATGCTTATTATTCATGCTATTTTAGTTAACTGTTAAGCATGTGTCAAAATTGTTTTTACAGCTAATTGCTAAAGTTATGGTAGTGTGACCCTTTATCTTAATTTTGTTAAATAAATATAAGATTAGCATATACCAAAATTCTATATAATATTTTCTATAAAAATTAAAAAGGGGATATGGTGTTCGTATCAATCCACCATACAACTTTTCTAGGGTTTGAAAGTATGCATAATTGTATGTGACAGACAGAATATCTATTATTCTATTTTTATAATTAAAAATATATTATCTGCCTCTAAGGAAGGAATATCTCTGAGTTCCAATTCTACGCCTCTGATTCAAGGAACAAAAAAGCTTATATATTCATTCTAGCTGTAAATTACGTAATTGATACTTAGCTAAAAATTACTTGATAATCATATTACTTTTTAGGCATGATATTTCTATAGTGAAGATGTGAAAACACTTAAACTAGTTCAGTTGATAAATATATAAATACACGTGAACTAATCTCTTGTAAATACACGTGAACTAATCTCTTGTAAACTAGTTCAGTTGATAAATATATGATTTACAATACACGCACCAAATTCTAGTTTTTCACATGTTAGAAGTTTTGTAGACATTTTGGGTTATAAGGGGATTTCAAAACCGGATTTGCTTAGGCTCAAAACTGCCAAGAAAAGATACTCTTATTGAAGAAATTAAAGTGCTCTCGCACCCTTGGATTCTTCGTAGGAATGGAGATATTCATTGGGTTTGGATTAATCAGCTATATGATCCCATCTCTTCCTGTACTAATTTTTTGGAACTTTGTGTCTCCTTATTAGTTTTGGTTTTTTAATAAAATATTGGCCTTAAAAAAATAGAAAATGATTGAGAGACCTAAAATTTGTCCTTAATTTGTGCCTAATATAGGAGTTACTTCATTGGTATGTGAAGCAGTGGACTCTGTTGTTACAATCAATCAATTATTGACATGCAATTTTAGGCATAAAATTAGGTCTCCCAATCGCTACTAAAAAAAATTATCTAAACAAAACACACGGATTTTGGAATATTCAATATCTATGCATGATAAAAATATGTGTTAAAAAAACTTAAGGTTTATTTAGGAAGATACATAAATGGATTGAAAGTTGTAGTCGAATTTATGTAACAAAAAGATGAAGATAAAAATAGATAGTAGTAAATATTTTAAGGGAACACAAAAACCCACAAAGGTTAAAAAGGAGAGAAACTATCTTTGTTAAACTTAAAAGAAGATTAAAGAAAGGATCTTCTCCTGCAATACCAAACTTTAGTGAAGTGGGAAGGAAGGCATTGAAGATACCCTCTTTTTACATTTTTTTAGTTATATATGAAATTGGTAAATAACGAGTTGGTTGTACCCGCCGCGTTGCGGCGGGGTGTTTACCGGTTTTATAATACAATGTGTAGTTTTATGTAGAACGTATAGGTAGACTGAATTCAAGGTTTTTTTTACCTTTTTTTTTTTGCGTATACCTTGAATTGTTGGGTTTTTACGAAAAAAATATTCTTTTATATCAAACTATTAGATACCAAAGTTTTGGAGAATTGTATAAAACAAACGTTGTACCCGTATAGAAAAGTAAGTCTCGGAATCCGTATATTATATAAAACAAACGTTGTACCCGTATATTATATAAAACAAACGTTGTATTGACAAAATTTTATTTTCGTCTGACTTATGCATGGCTTTTTGATAGTTCGGTTTTGAATGTCGTGGCCGAGCTTTTAACCTATTTTTTGATCATTTTGTAAGTTTAGGGTGGTTGCGTAGATTATTACAAAAATTATACGTATTAANTTTTTTTTTTTTTTTTTTTTTTTTTTTTAATAAAATCGTACATATGTTATAAGCATATCAATATTGAGCTCGCTTTGTTTAATCGGTAGGTATTTGGTACGTAACTAAAACTTTTATTAATGTGTACATTTTTTCTTCTATGGTTTAAATTAATTTTTAAAGTTATTTGATATATATCAAACATCACACTCTTTTTATATAATCGTGCGTACGTCAAAAATATATCAATATTGGGCTCGTTTTGTTCGTCATCGTAGAATCCTTCTAGCGGAATTTTTTTTATTTAAGATATCGCGAGATATCTGTTCAATATTTGATAAATAAAGTTTGTTATACGAAAAAGTTGTAAATAGTTAAAAGTCTAGGGTAATTTTTGCAAGTTACTTCATAGTTGATGATGAATTTTGTAATTTCTTTTCTTTTTTATTAGTTCTTGGCCAAGAAGCAAAAACAATACTTTACTACTGAAGTGTATTATTTTATATTGCATCGTACTTCGATCCTTCAAGAATTGTATTATAGAGACAATGTGTTTTTTCTCTTTTAGAAAAAATAAAGAACACAATTTCCAAGATAATAAAAATTCGGATCTTGGTTTAGGATCCATTTTTGTTAGCCCCAATACTTGTTTTATTGAGTGTAGACCAAAGACACCCTTTTTCTCATGGTATCTTTATCACCTCCCAATTTTTGTAAAAGAACTTAGGTCCAAGAGCCATACTTTAGTACAAATAATTCTTATGAATATGATATACTCTCATAGAGATTTTGAATAGATAATAATAAGGGCACCCACAATCGTAACACAAGTTATTCAATAACTCAGTGCCACGTCAGCTTTAACCCAATAACTTTAACTCAGGAAAAAATACCCACATCAATAACTCAGCAATAACACATTAACTTCAACTATTTTCAAATTCACCCCCTAAACTAAAACCAACAATTCATTTAATAATCCACATAAAATTAAAACTTAAACATTACAATACGAAATATAAAATAACAAGAACAACGATTAAGAAAAAAAAAACGAAACATAGGAAATTAAAACAAACGAATTACAACTACTTATTCATCGTCTTCGGAATATTCTTATTCGTGTTGTTGTTGGTGTTGAAGACGTTTCTGCCAAACATGCTCCATAAGGTCTCGTTGGAGTTGAGTATGCGTTCCTGCGTCGCGCATTTCCCTTGTCTTGCGCCTCTGCGTATCACACCTGTCGACCCACCTTTGTTGACTCAAATTTGGGGCCGGATCCACCCACATTCTGCCATACTCACGGAGTGTAAACTTTTGATCTTTTAGGATCATGTTATGCAAAATAATGCAGGTATACATGATTCGTCGTATCTTGACAATTTCTCATTGTCGTGCCGGTTGTTGTAGTATACTCCAACGGCCTTGTAGCACAACAAAAGCACGTTCAATATCCTTGCGCGCACTTTCTTGCTTCCTTTTAAAGTAACTATGTTTCGCGTCAGTTGTGGCCGAGAAGGATTTGACGAAAGTTGACCACTGCGGGTAAATTCCATCAGCTAAGTAATACCCCTGTTCATATCTTCTTCCATTTACCATGTACGGTGCCCTTGGGGATTCGTTAGCAAGAATGTTGTCGAACAAGTTAGAGTTATCTAAGACATTAATATCATTATTGGCCCCTGCCATACCAAAAAATGCATGCCAAATCCACAAATCTTGTGAAGCAACAACTTAAAGCATTAACGTTGGGTATCTTTGATCACCCCTACCAAATTGCCCCTGCCAAGCCACCGGACAATTTTTTCACGCCCAATGCATGCAATCAATGCTACCAAGTATACCCGGAAAACCATGTTGACGTTCATGCAATTCGTAAATATGTTGAATGTCGGACCATGTTGGTGATCATAAAAACTCATGCATATACAAATCCATAACACACATGTTAAAATTATCTAGATAAAGTCGTGAAGTAGTCTCACCCATTTGCAGATACTCATCGAACGCATCTGGGGAGGTGCCGTACGCCAGTTGGCGTATTGCAGACGTACACTTCATAAGTGCACTAATACTCCCTCGACCCGTGCAATCGGGTCCTAACTTAAAGTATTTAAAGTGATCTGGAATATCATCGGATTCGTAAGATTCAATACCTTTGACTATTTGTAGAAATAGTTTCCGGCTCATACGAAACTGTGGACGTATAGTCTGGAATGGGCCAGGCCCGGCAGACAGCGGCCCACTCTACGCTTAAACCCTAATCCATGCCTTATAAATATAGGGCTGGGATTCCATTCACAACAGAATACAACAGGTTACCCTAAACCTAACTATTATATGCTACATCGCATCGACACTAACTTGACCGTCGGAGGTGGATCCCGGGGCTATGGCCTCGGGTCCACTCCTAACGGGTTCTCTTTGTTGACAGATCTACTCAGGGCTCGAGAAGACGACGAACGGCCCAGGGAGAGTCGTTGAATTAAGCCCGCGCCAGAAACCTCCTACGGAATTTACCGTGCGTATACTTGCAACCTTGAACGAAATAGTCGTTTTGCAAACGTTCCTCAGCAATCTCACGTTCATGGTATATGTGGGTACGGGGGAAAAAGGGTTGAGCTTCTTCTTCTTCTTGTTGTATGCGCTGATGTAACTCGAACGCATTAACCATAAACTGTAGGTCTTCTTCGTCATCAATGTCTGACCAACTCGTACCAAATTCGTTATTTTGATTTGGATCCATTATGAGTGAATAATGTTTTTTTTTTCTTATATAGGAAGTATAAAGAGTGGAGAATTAGTAGTGGATGTATGAAAAATATGTATGTGTTTAGTAGGTATTTATAGGTGTGTTTATATGATTTGAAATTTTTTTTTAAAAAAAAATGGAATATAGCCTTTGTAAAAGGGGGGGGGGGGGGTCAAAGTGATTTCTTTTTTTTTTTGAAAACGTTACCAATATAGCCGTTGGAGGGGGTGGTGTGATTTATTTTTTTTTATTTTTTTTTATTCACAACAAGCATTAACGTGGCGTTAGTAGACTAACGTGCCACGTTAACGCGACAATAACGCCGGCTCCTGCATCCATAACGCTGGATAACGCGACCAAAAACACCCCCAACGTGCGTTAGCACGTTACCACTGTGGGTGCTCTAAGTACTACATCATAGGAACCTTACATCTATGTTGTCTTGATGGTTTCTAACATAATGCAATTCGTATCACATACACGAACTCTAACCAAGATGACCCATAATTAGTCTCATCTAATTTCAGTGCACCGTTTTACACCATCATAAATACTCTTGGTAAAAACTAAAAAGATAAACCAAATTTGGAAAAGGATAACACCTATCATGGCCACTTAATAGTAAAAACGCATAAAATTCCTAAAAAGATTATTTTGTTCAAATTTGACACTTTACCATAAAGTTAAAGTATATGAATTCTGAACCTTAATTGTTATTTACAAACCTTGAGGTTCACTTTCTTCATGTACGTAGCAAATGTGAAACACATAACATGTCATTAAACTCAGTTTATATTATTTTTGTCCAAAAGGTCATTTTCCCTCCAATTGAGCTCCTTTTACTTTTCCTGAAAATAAAGAAAACATACAAGAATACGAAATATAATTAGAAAGACAAAAAGTTTCTTTTTTCAAAACTTGTAAAATATTTCTGGAAAGTTTACACTCTCAACTATGTGTATAGAAGAATAGTGCATTATTTTTTTGGAGTTTAAAAAATCAAATTTAATGTTCAGAAAGGAAATTTATATATTGATTTACTTTTTATTTATTTATTTATTATTATTATTATTATTATTTTAACATTTTGGGTTTGATATTATAAGTTAAATGCGGAGTAAACGTACATTTAACGAAAATAATTAACGATAACCTACATTTCTTGTAAATCCACTGGTTATTTGGTAAAGAAATGTTGAGTGCATGTGTGAGTTTATATTTGATTTCATTTTGCTAGCTACATTAGTTTCACAACACTAGATAAAAAACATAACATCACATATACCTTGATCCATTGTTCTATAAGTTTAACGTTTCTATAAAATTGTACGTCTATCTCACACCTGTCACAACCAATGTTTTAAATTCCGGGTTAACCTGGCCGGTTGAACCGGGAACCGGTTTGCTTACTGGAATCCATTTATACAAAAGAGCATGTTAAACCGGGCACTGGGAGTTAATTTACTCAAATCAATTAAAAAACGGTTTTTAAAACATTGGTCGCAGCCGAAAAGTTAACTTCAAAATACATTCAGAAGACTCTAGTAACTTGATTTGGACCAGATTCGAATTCGAGCAAGACCCTATTCATATAACTTGATTTAAGCTTAAAATATAAGAAAATAAATGGAAGTCCTAGTAGTAGAATCAAACAACACCTTTTCCATGAAAACAAAAGGAGAAAGATGAGTGAGAATCTAATTCCTCCATGAATGAGAGAGAGTAAAAATGATGGATGAAAGTTGGTCACTTTCTATAATCAGTCTTCTCCTACAAGACTACAAGCCTTGCCTTTTATTAAGATTCTCACCTTAAGACCAACTTTATTTTTAGTATGTATGGATGTGTCATGTGTAGCATATATGTAACTATGTATATGTATGTGTATATACAAATTCCTCACCTTTTTTTTCAAAAAAGATTTAGAAGAGCCTCTTCATACTTATGATGGTAAACTTTAGCAATTTTACATTTATAATTTGCTAAAAAAAAACATACTAGGTAGTATAGAAGTATATGGCAGACTTAATTTTGGTGTATACTATTATGAAATGAAAATATTCCTTGTTATGTACTATGCTTTACAAAAACTTTAGAAATTATTCCGTTGTTCACTTAGTACTAGCAATTGAAGTGTCTTATAAAAGGTGCTTAATTGTACGTCTACTTTCTTTAGGTTGGTGGTGTGTAACTAATCTAGCTAGTATCAAAATCAGGAGATATATAACTTAGCCTTCTATTACTAGTGTACCTAATTTTATGAATAAGCCTAAATGTGGTAAGCCACTTCTAACACGATCTAATGTCTTTTTGTACCAATTTTTGTGACTCCAAATCATCTTGCTAGCTTCTTTGCACGTGAAAATATTGGATCGATTCAAAGAAGAACTTTTTCTTTCTTGATTAAAATCAATAACAGCTAGAAACAAATCTTAATTATAGTGTTGAAACATCCTCATATATATAGGCAACAACTTTAAGATCGATCAACATCCAGATACATATCTCAAGTTAATTCCAAACGAGAAGACTTTGTTATCAGTTAGAACATTACCTTTCACATATTATTTTTTAAACGAAGCATGTATGTCGTTCAATGTTGTCTTTTATCGACAGTTTTTTTAAAGTAGGTTCAAGTATTCGACGGGATGAGTTGACATTAAAGTTCAAAACATTTAAAGAAAGGTTTTTATATGTTGAAACTGTTGTCATTGGTAGATTATGCGACTGTTTATCTCATATTTTCTCATATTTTGCTATAATGAAATTTGAGTGTTGTTGTTATCGTAACTTTTTTTATAGGTTGAAGATAAATTTTATAAAAGGTATAAAATTTGGATAAAGCGATTGAAGAAATGCTAACGAGAATTTTGGTTGCTTGGTGTTAAGAAAAAGAAAGAAAAAGGACTAACGTGTTTGCATATGATATGGAGACAGAGATTCTCTTGTTGGCTTTGACACGTGGCAAATGTTAATATTCTCTTCCTACCCAATCCCATATCTGTACTCTCTCTGAATATCCCTTTTGTCTGCTTCTTGTCCTTTATTTTTCTGTCTTTCCCATTTTACCCTTTCACCCTATCAATTGTAACTAGGGCCGAGCACAATGTAACATGAACCGAATCGAGCTGATAAATTGGCCAAACCAAATCGAACAGACATATTTCGATTCGGTTTTCCATCTAGTTTTTCTCATATTTGATTCTCATTCCGGTGCTCTTCCTTTGGTCTTACCCATAACACATTTCAGTACAATCCTCAAGCCGGTGTTTTGGCAAACTCGGTTTTCGATTTGGTCCGGTTTTTACCAGTCTCATTCGTTTTTTAAACCGTGATTAGTCCTAGTTATAACATCTTTTGAAATTACATTTGTTACTTAAATTATTTTAGGGTAAATGTGAAATGATCAAAAGTTAATGGAAACTTTTTGCAAAATGTTAATAACATAAATTGATAGGCTCATACGTCTACTTAAAAGGAGAATATGTGAAACACAAGTCTATGTCTGCATTGAAAAAAATGTCTATATTCTCTTCCAAATTATTTTATCAGGTACCATCAACTAAGCTACGCGTCTTAAGACTACTCGAAAATTGTTATATATGAAAGTTGAACTTAAGTCTCAATAGGAAATGATTTATTCAAAAATGTACTCAAATATTTGCCTATTTTGAACTTAATATATTACACTTATACACATTTGTCGTCCAAACAACGCCGTTTAGAAAAAGAAAGAAAAAGAAACAAGAAAACGAAACAAATTTAGAAAACATTCCCCTGAACTATATGGCGAGTTACGATAATTACCTTATACTTTTAACATACTGAGTCGACAATTTGGTTCTAAAGCATCAATTTAAGGTGTCTCTATATCATTTGCTAATTTACATTCTTTCTTTTTAGCGTACTGAGTCGACATATAATTATATCAAGATATTTGACAACTTTGTAGAAAAAGGTAAGTTTCAATTGAGACTTCAGAGAAACATTAGTATATATTTTGGTACATGAGTAAAAATTTTCATTATTTATGACTATGGTAAAGTTTATTTCCTCTTAATTTAGTAGCATTATGCGACTTTTAAATGGGCCTGAAATAGCTAATGGCGAAGTGGTGAACAAACTGGCCCAACCACTGATTTTCTCATTTAATATTTGATATTTCTATAAATATAAATGTTAGAAGTAACAACTATCTTTATAGTATTTGAAAAACATAACATAATTAAAAAGAAATATGGGTGCATATATCCATAAAAAAACCATGAAGCTAGAAATTAAGTCAACAATATGTCATTTAAAGTATTTATTTAAATATTATGAAGGAAAATTTATCATGCATTCTCACAAAAAAAAAAAATAAATAATAATAAATAAAAAAAAAAAGGCTAGGAAGGAATGAAATCATTCAGTCATCCTATTGTTTAAGTGAATACTAAGTACACAAACTAGTCATCTTCAAAATAACTAAGATACGGCGAGAGTCATTGGTTCAAATCCAATAGTAGGTAAACCCGACCGAAAGCCCCGGTTTTGCCAGCATGACAGCAAGCACGGAGAGTACGAACGTGGAATGTAACGCGTTTATGAACCTCTTTTGGGTAACAATATATGTATCCTTTAAAATAGGGTGTGTGACATTTCTCAGTTTCATACAAATCTAGTAAACAATATCAAGTTTCAATCAATGAACATGAGCCGTACGTTTCATGTACCATATATAAAACATTCATACCAAACTATATAACATGCAGTTTATTAGGTTATGGTTCAAACTCCTTGGAGCGTTGTCACCGACTAGCATTAGGTTTTAAGTTCAACTTCTGCCAACTTTCGTTGATCAGAATCTTTTCGAACCAAGTTACTAGTCGTAATATCTGAATTAAACTGGTCTAGTCCATAAGACCACATGATTTCAAGTAATTGTACATATTCATTTCAATGAGATGATGTTATAATTTCGTCAACATATTCACAATATTAGAACCAAATAATTTTATGATACTTAGAATAAATAAAAGAAGATTTTAAACAAGAAATTGAAAATTTTAGGTATGATTCTATTCCTTCTTTATCCAACCACTAACATATTTTTGAATTAAAATGTATGCTATTATCAAGTTGATGAGAAAGAATATTTAGAATCAGAGCAAAAGGGTGGTCATTATTTTGCATTATCTGAAATATTCTTGCTAATAGCTTTTCGAAAAGATAATGACGGAACATTTAGGGGATGTCAGGTCTATTTACGACCAGAATCAAATTAACTAGCATATAGAATCGCGGCTGAGATGACACAATCTGGTTTTGTTGTGTCATATTCGGTAATTCATTTGGTATTAATCTTGTACATATTCTTAATCCTAGGGACCATCTCGAGTTGATCAAATCATTCTTGACGAGAATTTTCCCCGGGACAATTGTCAGACTATTGGTATTTTGGAAGCTTGCGTTTGTGAACGTTTATTCTAAGCTAAAAGTGATTCTATAGATGCTTCATGTCTTTTTGAACACTAATATGCAGTGGGTTCGTATTCTAGACTTCTTTTGATTGGAACTTTGAGTTTACGAATGGTCGCGCTGATTACCAGGACATGTTGTACGTGAAGAATAGTTAGAATTTTTTTGGGTAAAGGGTTTATACCCGGTGAATATATAAAAAATAATAATATGAGAACCGTACATGAAAAAGTGGGATGAACCACTCTTCGAATAAAAACTATGTGCTATGAACATGCACATATTTACAACGGCCAATGCCTAGCATTTAGAGACATTTAACGAAATAGAAACAGTAAAACACGAATGCCTCTAAGCCAAGGACTTCATCAACTTTCACTCAAATCTACATGAGCCAATTTCCATGTTGCCTTTAGCCTATCCACACGAGCGTTCTGCTTGAATCTTATAGACGCTAGTTTTAACCTTATCATGTCCATTATGTCCTATTTTTCTCATATTATACTATGTTCTCTCATGTATTACATTACCAAGTGGTAATCAGGGGCGGAGCCAGAAACTTATTGTCTAGAGGGCAAAATTTTATGAAACAATATGAAAGTTAACCTCCTCGACAAATAACCAAAACATGGATGCTTATTGTCTTTTGGATGTAAGTCTCATTTTATTAGATATTGTTTCGTCAAATAATCAGAACAGTTTTTTTGTTTGTTTTATCGACATCAAACCATTATTATTCGATGACATATATTCGGTATAACTCTAGCCAAATGCATTATGTTTATTATACAATTATTTCATATTGGAATGAATGATTGATTCACTTCTAGCTGATGAAAAAATTCCAATCAAAAAAGCAAATAGAAGATGCAAATGGGGTTTTGGTATCAAGTTCGAATTTTAAAATTTTGAAATATAATTTTATTTTCTTTTAGGGTTCTTGAAAAATTCTTTGTAAAGAAGTTTGACTTCTAATTCATAAAGAAGCATTAAGGAAGTGGAGAACGGAATTAGAATCATCTTTGGGTGGCTTATTGCTCAATAAATATATGCATGAAAGTTTTAATTAAATAATTACTTAAAAAACTAATTTTGGTATCATATTGCAAGTATTTTTTTTCATCTTTATATGTGTCAACTAAAAGTGAAGAATCCAATTACGAGACACTTTACAACCCTAAAAATTGCATTAGTAGATGTTGTTTCAATCTTTTTACTCACTTGTGCCCATCTTCCACTTCAAGGAACATGTTCTTAAGATAAAGAACATTATTTATAAACCAATAATTATTTTATTACTAATTAATTATTTTCTTGGCACGTCAAAATTAAACTTTTATAACAAGTTCAAATCCACCAATAGATCGTAACAAATGTAAATGACCTGTATGTATATATATACTTTAGAGTTTCATAGATCGAGATACCAACGGGTTACGGGTTTGGATGTTAATAATATACTTTCGAAACAAATAGTTGAGTATTCGAGTTTCATTTAGAACAAGTGTGTGAACTGTGAATCAAGTGGACACGAGTTTTCTTGTAGCCATAGTATCATATACGTTTACCTCCATTATACAAAAATATGCTAAGACCGATCCTATGATCCTATGACCAACTAAGCAAATTTGCCTGCACTTTACTACTTTTTCATATAAATATATATATGTGTTATTGGGCTTGATGCAAACATATAGTATTGGGCTTGTTATTGCTGGGTATCTGTACAAAAAGGGTTGGGTTCATGGATGTGTGTGAGACTGTGAGACATAAATGTGGATGGACATGATTAGTTTTCAGGGGTGTTTATGGTTTGTTTATCCGATTAGGTTAGTTTGGTTATCCGATTCAATTAGTTTGGTTAAATTATTTTTGTAGGCAAAACCTAAAATCGAACCAAACTGAATTTAAATTGGATAAACTGAACCAAATTTAAATTGGATTAATAAAACCGAATTTAAATTATGTTCAGTTGGGTTGTCCCGAATAAGTCGAATTACATAATCTATTTTTTTCCAGTTAATTATATAATTTTTATCAAAAAAATAAAATTTCAAGCTTAAGAAATGTTATATGTATGCTAGGAAAGAGTTTTAATGGTTTCTTTGTATATAAATATATAAAACAAATATACATATTTATGTGAATTTGGTTTTTGATTCGATCGGTTCGGTTTTCATTTTGCCAAAATCATATACAAACCGAAAATTGAATATTTAATTCGGATCGGTTCGGTCTTGAAAATTCGGATCTGTTATAAATTCGGTTCGTTTTCAGTTTTCGATTCATGAGAGTATCACCCGATTTGTGAACACCATAACATCATTAGTTTTTGTCACATGCATGGATACCAAAGAAAAAAAGAAAAGAACAAAAGACCATTGTATCTATGAGCAAGAAATGTACTTAAAGAGCACAAACGTGTTGTTTGGTTGATGAGTAATGAATTGAGGTATGAGTTCTATAGTATCTCAATATTTTTGTTGTACAGGTTCGATATATGCTCGTGAAATTAGGCATTTCCAAATACACGTCAAAATGGTCGAGTTTAGAAATCTTTATCCATTCACGTTTCCTTTCTTCCTGCACCTATACCCCGTAATGATTTGTTAGTCCAGACCAAACGGCGCTTAACATGTTTGGTCATGATTCATGGAGATATGCACATATACGCATAAGGTACATCATATATGAGAAGATTTAAACCTATTGAGTTTGGCACTAACTTTGGTGATCCAAGAAAAGCAACAGTCCAAACCAAACGGCACATACGTAATTCATTGGTTGTAAACTTGTAATCATATCATATTTGTAACATTTAAAGGTACTTAATTTTTATGCACGAGGAACAACTTCGAATACTAGCTTTTTTAAACGTAAGACTATGCATGCATGAGGTGTTAGAGAAAGGAAACGAGAATTTCGGTAGTTGTTTTCTTTCTAAAACACTTTACGAGCCATTGAGTACAATTAGGCCGGCCCATGCGGCCATGCAATCAATTAGGATGAGCATGAAGCCATAGAGTATAAGTGTATGTATCCACTGGTCAAAACATATCAGTCTTTACCTTGTTACTTTACAAAAAATAATAATAATAATAATAATTAAAAAAAAAATGTTAGAATGTAATGAGAGTACACAAAGTTGAGTCACACCAGTCCTTATGCAGAGCGAGTGTGATGTGTTCCAGTTGATGCGTTGGGAATGTGGGAGGGTAGCGAGTAGGCGAGGAGTGGGGGCCGGTTTGGAGTGAGTTTGATCGAAAAAGGTAACTATAGCGATCTAAAAGTTTAGCAGTAAAGTTTTCTTGAAAGGGCTGGCTGGTTATGGGTGCCAAAAGCATGACTAAAAAAAATATGATATGGCAAGGAGTTTTAAATTGATTATTGTAGCAGTGAAAGGGAAACTTGGCTCATTTTACTTGTTTGAATTATCCATTAAAAACCAATGGTACGTAGTGATTTAAAAAGTTCCTATACGAAAGTGGTACCTTATATGCTTGAGCGACTTTGACTTCAAGGTGAATAGATGGAAAACACCCAAAATCCCCCTAATATAGTTACTCCAATATAAGTGAAATGATCGGACTTACTGTTAATGGAGATTTAATTCTATTCATTTAATGCAAATTAAAGTGCTTGCCATTCTATGCTTTCGAGTAGCTTTACTCGTTCACTAATGATCATAAGCGGCCGGTTTAATAAGTCCGATCATTTCACTTATAACCTTAAACAGGTGAAATGTGTCCAACATAGAATTAATGTGAAAGAGATCGAATCAAGGCACTCTAAACATAAGCATAAAGAATGAAATGAATTTAATTTGGTTTCGTCTAAAATGAATAAATGAACAAACATTAAAACAAGTTACAAATAAGATCTCGAAGATAGAAAAAAGTAACTATAGATAGACACATAGAATGTAATTAGTTATAAACATGTTTGAATTGTTCTTTTAGATTTCTTATCATTCTAAATAATTTTGTTTGTTTTACTGTTTCATAAAATAATTTAATATATCTAACTCACAACAAATCCCACTATATAAACTGGCTTATCTAGTTTATTAAAACTAAGAAGTGAAATGAGTTACTAATACATGGTTTCAAACATAACAAATGCAACAACATATCTTTTATTTTACGGAAAGTAATATATAGCATCAGATGATTAAGATATTTATTGCTTGAAAACCATATTTTTCTAAACTGTTTAGAATCATGTCTTTTTGATTATATTTTGTTGTAAAACTATGATGTTAATAATCTTGTATATGTTTCTTTGTCGTCAAACACATGTCATTCTCTATTTCGTACCCCAAAAGTACACGGTGTAGGTGACTTTTGACACGTCGTTGGCATTTTTTGGGGCGAATGACGCCGTCATTCTGCACCCCTATCAGCGCCATTCATACGCCGTTCGCCCTTTCGTTGGTGGGTTCGCGACCACCGTTTTTTTTTTGAGTGAGTGGATTGTTTTTTGTGATACGTTATGAGATTCACATGCATCAATAACAATTTTTTTTGATGTTATTGCTAGAAAGAGTATTACTCCCTCCGTCCTATATTAATGTCCAGTTTTAAAACAAAATATAATCAAAAAGACATGATTCTAAACAGTTTAGAAAAATATGGTTTTCAAGCAATAAATATCTTAATCATCTGATGCTATATATTACTTTCCGTAAAATAAAAGATATGTTGTTGCATTTGTTATGTTTGAAACCATGTATTAGTAACTCATTTCACTTCTTAGTTTTAATAAACTAGATAAGCCAGTTTATATAGTGGGATTTGTTGTGAGTTAGATATATTAAATTATTTTATGAAACAGTAAAACAAACAAAATTATTTAGAATGATAAGAAATCTAAAAGAACAATTCAAACATGTTTATAACTAATTACATTCTATGTGTCTATCTATAGTTACTTTTTTCTATCTTCGAGATCTTATTTGTAACTTGTTTTAATGTTTGTTCATTTATTCATTTTAGACGAAACCAAATTAAATTCATTTCATTCTTTATGCTTATGTTTAGAGTGCCTTGATTCGATCTCTTTCACATTAATTCTATGTTGGACACATTTCANTTTTTAATTTTTTAATTTTTTTTTTTTTTTTTTTTTTTTTTTTTTTTTTTTCAAGGATCTTGTCGCCCCTGGCAACAAACATGCAGACATTAATTATTTTTGTTTGTGTTGTACTATATTTGAAGAAAATTATACCAATAAAAATAAATTTAAAATTCAATCTATTCATATATTTTGTATCAAGTATTATATAACACATCAAAATTATTTAAGGTCAAATTTGAGAAAAAAAGAATTTGAAATGTCAAACATGACATTTAATAAAAAACAAATAGAGTATTAATTATTGAGGTGTTATTAGTAAAATGATGAAGTGACACAACAATAACGATTAATTATGTGTTAGTATACCTGGCTCTCTATAACTAAATATACAAACATCCCAAGAAAGCAACTTCAAAAATCCAACTACAATAGATCAATCAATCAAATCTAGCAAAGATAAACTTATCAAAGAATCTTGTTGCATGATGTCAAATCTCTTTTTAATTATTATATGATGCTATTTTTCTTCCTAGTCGTATCCTGCAAACGTCTAGCTTGCCTATTCTTGACAAATACAACTCTTTTTTAAAGTAAAAAGCTAAAATTTTATTTATAGTAGCTAAGAACCATACTTATGAAAGAGGGTAATTAGAGAAATATATCTAGATAGCCCAATGATGTATTAGCTTTAAAAGGGTATTTATAGTAGCTAAGAACCATACTTATGAAAGAGGGTATTTATAGTTGAATTGCCAAATGACAATAATCTAATAACATAATGCCTATAAGAACAAAATATTCACCACAATCCCAATAATCTAGTAGCTTTAAAAGGGAGTTTCTGTGATCAAGTAACATAAAAAGAGGTTAGGTGGGTGAAATACAAGAACTTAACAAAGAGAAAAAATAGAAGAACAAGAAGAAGGATTGGCTTCACAGATATGGGATTGTGGTAGCCCTTTGTATGATTCATACGAATTGGCATCGATCAGAAATGTTTTATATAAACATTTAATGAAGTTTCCAAATTTATCAAATCGTTCGACAAGGTCACATGTTCGTCCATCGTCAGATTCATCATCGTCAAGAAAGACTGAGTGTTTATTCTTGCCCTCGTTCAAGTTATGAAAGATAAAGTTGAATAAGGAAATTAAGTAAGGTCAAAGTCAGGATTTCGAAAATTTGTCAAAGGTTGGTTTCATGGAGGAAATGATCATTGTAGAAAAACATGATATGCAGAAACCAAAAGCTTTTATATAACTCAAATAACTCAAAGTTCAACAGCGGAAGATAAATAAAAACAAAGATCACCACAGCTACTCTGGTGTGATCCTATTATCTAACTTGATAATAGTTTTACAAGATACAACTGATTAAATAAAAGATAGATATGATCTTGAGACAGTACAAAATGAGAGAGAGTTCTTCAGGGAGCGGCTCACACACACATCCACTCTTCTAACCCTAAATGATGAGATGATGATCTCATTTATAATGGGTCTTCAAACGGTAATATGAGGAGCGGGGCTTAGTAGCCTTGAGACTTTGGGCTTCATACTTGACAGCTGGGCAGATAGAGAACATGGGCTTGGCCCAAACCTGAAACACAAGAAATAAACAACAACAAAATAGGGGATATCGGGTTAATATTTCAACATCCCCCCTTAATCCGATATTCCAAAAATGTCAATCATCCCAAGTTTTCCTACAAGAGAATGATGCTGAGAAATGTCCAACCCTTTGGTAAAGATATCAGCAATTTGATTTGCTGAATCAATTTTGACAGTTCTAACAACACCATTGAGGATTTTTTTCTCTCACAAAGTGGAGATCAATCTCAAGGTGTTTAGTCCTCTCATGAAACACAGGGTTGGCAGCTATTTTGATAGCTGAGTTACTGTCACAGTGCATATCAACAGGCAAAAGATTTGTGCAATGCAAATCTTTAAGAATTTTTAAGATCCAAATGATTTCACTGGTCAAAGAGGCAAGGGCTCTATACTCAGCCTCAGCAGAGGATTTTGACAGAGTATTTTGTTTCTTACTTTTCCAAGAGATAAGGTTATCATTTATAAACACACAATAACCAGTAACAGACTTTCTAGTCACAATGCACTTAGCCCAATCAGCATCTGAGTATCCTTTAAGGGACACACTAGTACTTTTGGCTATTTTAATGCCAAGACCAGGTGATCCTTTAAGGTATCTCAGAATTTTGAAAGCAGTTTTAAGATGAGATGTTAAAGGAGAATGCATGAACTGACTAAGACAGTGCACAACATAGGATATATCAGGTCTGGTATTGGTTAAGTATATGAGCTTTCCCATAAGTTTTTGATAATCAATAATATTCACAAGAGCAGGATCAGTATCAGTGGCAATGTTAGATATAGAAAGTTTGGCCATTAAGGGTGTCTTAGAAGGTTTGCAGGCAAGCATACCATATTCAGACAGCAAATCAAGCACATACTTTCTTTGATTCAGACAAATTCCATTATCACAATCAACCACTTCTATGCCAAGAAAGTATTTAAGCTTTCCCAAATCCTTTATCTTGAATTTACCTTTTAAGAACATTTTAAACTTCTCAATTTCACCAAGATTGTTTCCAGTCACAATAATATCATCAACATAAACAAGGAGAGCAAGAAACACACCATTATCAGATTTAGTATACAAAGAGTAATCAGATTTACTTTGGCTAAATCCATTTTCAATAAGCACAGAGGTGAGTTTAGCATTCCATTGTCTAGGGGC
>LBNU01020386.1:118772-132768 GCA_014162995.1 Artemisia annua | reverse complement strand
GGCTTATATAAATGCCGACAATAAATAAATAAAAAACTAACCTCGAAACAATGACAAGTTTCCACATATGGGTATCCCAAAATAACCCAAAACCCATTATATAAAACCCTAGTTTTCAATTTTCAAATCACTTACTAAATCAATCCAGGAATAAACATAAAATTCAACTATTATAACAATTGTCATAACATTTTACCGCCCCCTTAGTAGTTTGATTAAAGATCTTTCAGGAGAATTTATCGCCGCCAATCGCCACGCCACAAATTTTACTTTTCTGGTGTCTCTGTCTGTGTGGTCTGTTTGTTTTAATACCCAACGGGTCTTTTTTTAATTCATATTTGACCCGCTTTCCCCTTCTTCTCTTTGTTTTTCCTTTTTCTTTTCTTGATTTACTAAACTCTTTTTAAGGTTAATTAACATAGATGGTCACTGTAGTTTGGGGCTTGAAATTTTCACTATTAGTCACTTGAATTTTTTTTTATGGGCCTATTCACTGTGGTTTCCTGTTATTACGGGCCTAGTCACTGAACTTTTTTCTTTTCGAATGAAATGACCCAAACAGCCTCTTGTCATCTTATTTGACTAACTCTGTTAGTCTTTTAACTAACCGACCGTTAGGAGAACAACCGAAAACTTGGTTTTCTAACGATTTTCGTCCGGTCTTTATACGTTTTCGTCCATTTTACACGTTTTCGCCGTCTTTCACGTTTTTCATCCATATTACAACGTTTTGTCCGTATTTACACGTTTTCATCCGTTTTTACACGTTTTCGTCCGTATCTTACACGTTTCGTCTGTTTTTACACGTTTTCGTCTGTTTTCTTCACGTTTCGTCCGTATTTACAGTTTTCGTCTGTATTTACACGTTTTGTCCTTTTTACACGTTTTCTCCGTTTACACGTTTTCGTCTGCTGTTTTTTCACGTTTTCGTCCGTATTACACGTTTTTGTCTGTATCTTACACGTTTTCGTCCGTTTTTACCGTTTTCGGTCACGATTTTACACGTTTATTCGTCCATTTTTACCACGTTTTCGTCCGTATCGTATACGTTAATACGGAAAAAAACGTGTACAATACAGACGAAAACGTGTAAAACGGATGAAAACGTGTAAATACTTGACGAAAAACGTGTAAAATACAGACGGAAAGAAAACACGGGTGTAAAAAAAACGGCGGAACGGAGAAAAAGTTTAACAGTGTAAAATACGAGAAACCGGGAACAGAAAAAACGATCGTAGTAAAAATACAGACGAAAAACGGCTCTAATACGAAAACGGGACGAATGATCAGATAAACGGAAGAAACGAGACAAGACGTAGATAAACGTGTATCGAAAAAACTCAGGAAGAAAACGGTAGTAAAACACGAGAACGGAAAAAACCGTGAAAACTGAGTATGGATTAAACACGGGGACGATGAAAACAACGTGGTAAAATACTAGTGACGGACGGAACGATGTAAATATGGATGAAAACGTGTAAAGACGGACGAAAACGTGTAAAAATGGACGAAAACGTATAAAGACCGGACGAAAACGTTAGAAAACCAAGTTTTCGGTTGTTCTCTAACGGTCGTTAGTCTAAAAGACTAACAGAGTTAGTCAAAATAAGATGACAAGGGCTGTTTGGTCATTTCATTCGAAAAAAAAAAGTTCAGTGACTAGGCCCGTAATAACAGCAAACCACAGTGACTAGGCCCATAAAAAAAAAATTCAGTGACTAATAGTGAAATTTCAAGCAAACTACAGTGACCATCTATGTAATTAACTCTTAAAAGAGTTTAGTAAATCAAGAAAAGAAAAAGGAAAAACAAAAGAGAAGAAGGGGGAAAGCGGGTCAAATATGAATTAAAAAAAGACCCGTTGGGTATAAACACAAACAGACACACACAGACAGAGACACCAGAAAGTAAAATTTGTGCGTGGCGATTGGCGGCGATAATTCTCTGAAAGATCTTTAATAAATACTAAGCGAGGTAAAATGTTATGACAATTGTTATAATAGTTGAATTTTATGTTTATTCTGATTGATTTAGTAGTGTTTGAAAATTGAAACTAGGGTTTTATATAATGGGTTTTGGGTTATTTTTGGGATACTTATGTGGAAACTTGTCATTGTTTCGAGTTAAGTTTTTTATTTATTTATTTCGCGCATTTATATAACCATGTTTGTGTGACCATTTTTCCAATACCTTGTTAATAAGAGGGTTTAGCAGGGTGGTTAAAATGGTTAGAGCACTAGGTCGAGTTTACCTGAAAACATTTTTATAACGCACCACTGAAAAGCCCCTAGGCATCCCACTTTTAGACTGAAAAACCCCATACGTTGTTATAGGTACACGAAAAACACTCATAACATTCCTATAACTAACTGCAGCATTCACTCTTATATAAAAGCACAAAAAAGAGATAGCTACACAAAACTCGAAAATGTGACAAGCTAACTACATTTGCACACAATCATCCCTTTCTTTTACTAATCCGGCTTTTTTCTAATCATATTATGGTATGCATACCATTTGTTAACTTTTTTCCCTTCTAATAATCAGCAAAATTGGTTACAGGGATCAATGAGGACGACCTCTACTCTTCTTATGCCTTTCCTTCTTGTTATGGTGATTTTACTCGCTAACGTACGTGCTCACACCTCGTCACACCACAAGCCGGAAAACGACACCACTTGGGAATTACTACAAGCCATCGCAAACCGCATTCCCTCACACAATACCGAAATAAAAGAAAGGGATCTTGCACTTCACCGGTTGTGGGAAACAGTGAGTTTTCATTTTCTTCATCATATTGTTTGTTTTATTTCAAACAAACCTTCCTTTCATATGTATATATCTAATTTGTGTATACGTATCTACAGTACCATAAGTCTACAACTTCAGAAAGACCCAAAATTGTCAAAGATTTAAACAAAGCATTGACACATATGGAGTATGTCAACAGTAAGATAGAAATGGCGGGGCTGATTCTCTTTGGACCTGAAAAAGCTAGATCAACGCTTCATTCTGTTAGAGCTCCCGAGCGTATAATGGACGACTTAAAGTGTTTCAAGTCTACGGTAGAGTTTCATATACTTTTCTGCTTTGCATAGTATAAGTGTTCATTTTGCTAACTAATAGTGTTTTCATTGAAGTTGGCATTGTTCGAGAAATATTGTTGTTTGATACCTGAACTTGGCCCGAGGCATATATGGGCATTCGTAAACATATGCAATTATGTAGCTGATAAGGCAACAATAAAGGAAGCACTTATTGTTTCATGTTTGATGACGAAAACCGAGATATATGGTAATCCAATTTACACCTTGGCACTTAGATATGAGTACTATGGTTAAAATATTAATTGCTTATCATTAATTTTATCCTTTGAAATCACAGGCCTTCATGTTGGAAATCCATCGGTTCAAGCTACCCCAGCGCCAGTTCCGGGCTCTCCTGATAACTACTGTGCACGTATCTATGTGAACGGAACATCAAGATTGAAACTAGGGAGTTACGCCAAACCATATCGTGTTTCGCTGGCCGTGTCACGAGACGTTCATCATGCGTTGCATGACAAGGTTCAGATCTGCTTTCACAGGTAAGTAAGAGACTTTTCGGTTCCACTCTTATTCTTTAGTTGGTAGTAGGTGGTTGGGCAGGTTGGGTAACAAGTAAAAAAAGGCACAAGCATTGTGATACACACCACTAGGGATTATTTAAAGTGCGTTCGTGATTACAATAAGCTTGGACAATCAAAAAGAAAGAATTGATATAGTCGAAAGCTTTATTGGATTATCAATGGAGATTTTGTTACAAGTTGTTTGTTACAATCGAGAGGAATAAAGAAAGATACAAGATAAAAAACTAAAACTGAGAAATGAAAGTGAAAAGCTAACGACTATTAAACTCATATTTTGGCACCAAAGTTAGTTAAGAGTTGTGGAGAGATTTAACGTGTAACTTACAAGTGTCATATAAAATCCCACTCATGCACCTCACGTGCCAACAATGGCTCTTAACAATCCATCCTCCTTAAATTATTCTTGTCCTCAAGAATCAAATCCAGGAAGTCTCTTGTACAAATCATCAAGAACCTCCCAAGTAGTATCCATCCTGTGGCTCACACTATTAATGGCTTTTGGTTCCACATCAATCAACCCTTTCTTATCCATCTCTGGTAGTGCTGTTGGAACAACTGAGCTGTCTGAGCAATGGTTACCTTTACACTTTTTGAGATGAGACACATGGAAAACATCATGGATTTGAGAATAGGAAGGCAATTTCAGTTTGTATGCCACTTGTCCCACCTTAGCCAACACCTCAAATGGACCAAAATACTTAGGAGAGAACTTATTCTGCTTGCCTGCTTCATTCTGTTTTGGGCTCTTTGCGGATGGAATTTCAACATTTCAATAGCTTTTTCCTTTGCACTCAATGATCCTGTGCACAACATCCACTTTACTTAATCCTCCCAAATAAGGAACATGCACTGGTGGTGGTTGCCCATACAAAGCTTCAAAAAGGGTTGTATTGATAGCAGAGTGATCTTTGGAGTTGTACCATAACTCAGAAAGTACCAACCATTTAGTCCACTCTTTTGGATTCTCCTTAGTCACGCACCTTAAGTAGCCTTCAAAACACCTATTTACTATTGTCTGTCCATTTGTATGTGGGTGGTGGGAAGTTGATAACAACAGTTTAACTTGCAGTAGCTTGAACTAGGGCTGAGCAAACCACCCGAACGGACCGGACCGACCGAGACCGGACCGGACCGAATGTACGACTGAGACCGGACCGGACCGACCACATTCGGTCCGGTCCTCGCTCTCGGCTTTTTGGCTAATCCGGTCTCGATCTTGGTCGGTCCATTCCGGTCCAGTCCGGTCCGGGACCGATGCTCAGCCCTAGCTTGAACAATTCCTTCCAAAAAGTACTTAAGAACACCTTGTCCCTATCAGATACAATGGGACTCAAGTACAACATGTAACTGAATCTAGGAAAACTTGAGCCACTTGCAGTGCAGTGAAAGGGTGTACAAGAGGAATAAAGTTTGCATACTTGGTTAGTCTGTCTACTACCACCAAGATCACATTGTAACCTTAAGATTTTGGCAATCCTTCCACAAAGTCCATAGAGATACTTGACCACACAGTTTTGGAATAGGTAATGGGTATAGGAGCCCAGGGTAAGAAGAAAGAACCTGGCAAACCAAACACTACCATACCATTCTCTTAACTTGTTTACATAGCCCCCCACCACCCCCACCCCCAATAGCATCATTATGGAAGTGATGCAACAATTCCTTGGTTAATGACTCATTTGCCCACACAACTAGTTTCCCTTTTCTTAGCAGTTGCCTATTGCTTAATGAGTACTCCCACTTTAAGGTTGTCCAGTATAGCTTTCAAATCAGCATCTCTCTCCCAACTTTCTTTCACCTTTTTGTACAAATCAATAGTCACAATTGTAGTGTTCAAGCTAAACAACTCACTATAACCCTGCATTCTAGATGGAGCATCAACTACTACATTGTCCACACATTTCTTGTATGCCACCTTATAATCAAATCCCATTAGCTTAGGCAACCATTTCATCTGGGCTGGAGTTGTGAGATCTTTGATCTAACAAGTATCTGAGGCTATAATGATCTGTTTTAATCACAAAGTGTCTGTCCAAGAGGTAGCCTCTCCGCTTTTCCAAGGCCAACAAAACAACTAAAAACTCCTCATAAGTAGACAAAGCTCGGTGCTAAACTCCCAATGTTTTACTCAAATATGCTATAGGGTGCCCATCTTGTTGTAATACCGCTCCCAATCCCACTCTGAAGCATCAGTTTCAACTATGAAAGGTTTATTGAAGTCTAGTAGAGCTAACACAAGGGTTTTGACCATGGTTTCTTGAGTAGTATGAATGCATTTTGAGCTTCTTCACACCATTTAAATGCATTTTTCTTAAAGGAATTGAGTGAGGAGTATGCTCACAGTTGCGAAATCCGTAATGAATCTTCTATATCATCATGTGAGACCAAGGAATCCCTTCAATTGCTTCACATTAGTTGGAACTAGCCAAGACTGCATTGCTTGAACCCTTACTGGATCTGTAGCCACACCCTCGACTGCAGGGGCGGAGCCACTTGTTCAGTAGTGGGGGCCGTTGACCCTGACGAACCTCTTGCGGATACCCAAAATACATATGATTTTTTTTTAATTGGCAACAAATATGACCAGTGCCCTCAGTCAAATCAACCAAGTGCCCTCGACATTTTCAAGCTATTTAACAACCAAGTGTATCAGAAACTATTTTTTCTGTCTTTAGTTTCATCGGAAAAAATGGAGTATAACTGTATAACGGTAAGTGGGTTGGGAAGTGAGAGCATATGGTGGTGAAATGGTAGGTAGTCACGTGTAGTGTTTGTTGAATATGATACAGTAAGATATTTATATATTTAATACTTTTTCTTTTTACTCTGTTTGTAATTTTGTATCACTTTATTAGGATGTTTTTCCATTGTACATTTGACTGGTTGGGTTCGTGGAATCTTGTGGTCATGACATCTTGTAGGTGGTAGTTGTTGTGGGACTTCAAATACATCAGCATAAGTGTTTAGCAGTCTAGTGTCCAACTCCTTCCCATTTGTTACACTCCTATAGCTGATTTCGAAGTTAACCAGTGTTTTGGATACACCCATAACATCATTAGTTCAGCCTGTTTTTCGATTTTTACCTTCCTTATTTGCTTCCTTCTTTTTAACCAATGTACCACAGCCTTATTAGTTCCTCTTAAACACACGTTCTTACTATTATGCATAAGTTCCATTTTAAGCTCATAAAAGTTACACTTAATGTCCCCCAGTGTGGACAACCATTGAATGCCCATTACCATATCACTAACCCCAAGTGGTAACAACATTGCATCAGTTGTGAAAGTTTCACCGTTGAGTTGTCATTTGAATCCTTTACATTCACTTACAGTAACTAACTGTTTGCCCCCAACCATTGTTACTGATAAAGGACGAATACTTCTAATGTTGCTCCCCAACTTTTTTGCTACATTTATATCTAGGAAATTGTGAGTAGACCCTGAATCGACCAATATGTGCAGTTCATGTTGATTTGCTACAAATCCTATCACCCTCATAGTTTGAAAACAGCTAACACCACATAAAGCATTTAAAGATATCTGTGGTACAACCTCCTCCATCACAGTGTCATTTGAAGACCCAGCAGCATCTATAAATTCCTCCTCATCTTCTTCCTCATTTCCAGTCGTTACTATCAAAGTATAAAGCTGCCCAACACATTTGTGTCATGGGACAGACTTTTGGTCACAATAAAAGCATAAGTTCTTTGCCCTCTTTTCCTCATATTCTTTTTGGGTCAACTGTCTCCTGTTTTATCCTTATGAAGGACTGTATGGCTTATTCCTCCACCCATTACTTCCTGATGGTAAGGCTAACAAGGGTTTACCATTACTGCTATTATTTTCATTCCCACTATCCCAACCTATTTCCTCTCACTGTATTATTACTCAATTGCATTCTATTCTTTTTCTTAACTGTATTCAAAGTAGCCTCTTTTAAATTGGTTAAACAGTAAGCATCATCTAGTGTCTTTGGTTTAAACATCCTTTACTCCCATTTCGAACTCAGTGGGTAACCGAGATAGAAGCTAACTGCATATTCTTCACTAATATCCACCCTACTTAGCAAAGTATCAAACACATCCCGGTATTCTTTTGGCAGTGTTTTTTTCCCCTTATCCTCTTAAAATTTGTTTGCAGGGATGCTTCGCTGGGGTTATGCGAATGTGGGAATGATGAATGGCGATCACTTCAAAATGGGACATGGAGTTCTCTTATGTCACCATATGATACTAGTTATGTTGATGTGAAGTACACTAGCACGATTTATGATTCTGTAACAGTAACGCTTGACCAAGGTATCCATTTTCATTTGTATCTTAATTTCAAGTACTTTTGCAAGAATGCTGGACTTTGGACAAACGGTGTTATTAGTGTCTTAACGGCAATTTTACAAAGCAAGATTGTTAGTTTGAAATGAAAAGCCAAACATGATGGTTCGTCTTTGTCTCCATTCAATATGATATTGTATACTATTTGATTTGACAATCTGTGTCGTGTTGCAGTGTCACAGGGATGGCGCTACGTGTTGCTTGCGGTGGGAATTTTTATGCTATTGTTGGCACTCGTTGTTTGCAGGTGGGTCCCTTTTACTATACAAGTTCTATTACTAAATAAATTTGTGCTGCCTATTCTCATATTTGTTTATCAGGTACTTAGATTTCGATGGTGTGAAATCCCTCTTTATCGAGTGGGTGATGATTGTTATAGCATTGACATGCATTTTTGAGGTCAGTTATGGTCATTAACTTGATCACCTTCTCTTTTTTCTTCTGATTATGTCCGTGTTGAACTAAATTTTTGACATTGAAGTTTGTTGCCTAGTAATTCATTAGGCTTTTGCTATTCCTTTTCAGAGCTCCATTGACACTCCTCTTGCAATTGTAGCTGTTCTTATTTGCTGGGCGTCATATTTAGAGGCAAAGGATTTTTAAAAACTCACCAACTTCTTTTTGATGCAACAAAAGGTACACAAAAGATGATGGAATGGAGCTATCAATAAATGGTTTATTGTATTATAAACGGGTATGATTCATAGGGTTTGTGAGAAAATCCAGAAGTCCCGATCCTATTATATGGAACGAAATGAGGTTGATGTGAAAACCATCCTATTATATGGAACGAAATGAGGTTGATGTGAAAACCATCCTATTATATGGAACGAAATGAGGTTGATATGAAAACCATCAAGTGAATTCAGATTATGAAGTTTTCACAAAGAGTAATCACAGTTTCAGGATGTTACTTTGTCTTGCTTAGGAGGCCGTTTACTATATAGCTTGCGGGGTTTTTTTTTTTTTTTTTTTTTTTTTCTAATCTCATATGACCCGCTAATCCATATGGAAGAGCAGTGGCATTGCTTGACTTCGAACCTGGGCTTTGATGTTGAAAGTTTGTTATTAAGAACATATGATAAATGCAGCTTTTAAGCTTTTCTTGAGGATTGCCCATGTAAATATACGAGCACGTAAACTATAGTATAAATATAGTAAAAGGTAAATGCTTTGACATTCGTGATTTGTATGCCTAGTTTGGAGTTTACTGCATTCAGAATTTTATACAGAAACTCAGACATTTTCTATTTCCCCCATTGTAAAGTTTCGCCACATGTCTCATTCTCTTGGCTAGGCACAGAATTATGCATGTCAATCAATGTTCATATATATGGTTACAACATGTTAATGTCACACATTATTATGTTTTTCAATCACGACATATGTTAGAACTTAGAAATACTAAAAGATCAATAAACGGACAATACAAAACATCACTATTAGATTAATTTACCGTTTTACCTTTCCCGGTTATACTGGCTTATGGTAGTAACAAATGGCTTTTAAAAAAACCTTGATCATTAAATTATAAAAGAAACACTTTTCATTCATCTGTAACTCACGAATTACCTTATCATCCTTTTCTGATCCATTAACTGCTTAATCAGCCAACGCGGGGTAGAAATTTTGGTTGATTCTTCTATTAAGTCCTTTCTGTTCAGTGAGTGTTTGAAACACTAAGGAGTTGCCATGCCATATGATATTTTCAGGTTTTTATTTTCATTCATAACAAATAATGACCAAATCAACCACATTAGTCAATGCACAGAACAATAAACATCTATATATATTCCCTTATAAAGGAGCAATAAACACAACTTAAAACTGAACCTCACTCCCAACCCAAATTTAAGATTAAGACACCCGAACCTCAAATTTATACTCACATGTGCTGCATCCACTTCTAAAAACAACAAACAAACACACACAAACCACATATTTCTTTTCTTCTTCTCTCTTCACTTATTTTCTCTAAGCTAAAACACACATTTCTCTCTCTAAACAAACAACAACCGCCGACCACCACCAGTCACCACAAGCCACGAGCTGACCACCATAAGCGATGCCCCAAGCCGTCTTTTGAGGTTTTTTATCGGTTTTTTTTTAGGCTTTTGTTATATTTATTTCAATCTTTGATCTTTTTTTATAGATAAATCTATTTTTTTTTAAAACTAAGTTTATATAACATTATTGACAAAATTAATTTTGAGTAAATTACACCGTTCGTCCATGTGATTTGCTCCAAATCACTACCGTAGTTCCTGATCTTTTTTTCTTGCTTTTTTGCTCCTTATGGTTTACATATTGCACGCTGTCAGTCCTTATCGCTAACTGTCGTTATCTTCTCCGTTAGCTCCCAATCGTCAAGTGGCAACGTTAGTCGATTAACCAAACAATCATTGCAATGTTAGTCCTTTATACTAACGGCTGTTTCTAATTAACTCATATTTTGGCTTTCTTAAAAAAAGTTCTTTTCTATGTGGTTTTTAATGTTTTCGCCCATTTTCATGCGTTTTCTTAGTTCTCATCCGTTTTTATACGCTTTCGTCCATCTTTATACGTTTTCATCTGTTTTTCTTACGTTTTCATTCATTTTAATCCGTTTTTATACGTTGCCATACGGTTTTATCCGTTTTTGTCTGTTTCTCGCATGTTTTCATGCGTTTTCTTACGTTTTCGTCCGTTTTTATACACTTTCGTCCGTTTTATATGTAAGAAAAACAGACGAAAGCTGTATGAAAACGTATAAAAACGGATAAAAAAGTAAGAAAAACAGACGAAAGCGTATATAGATGGACGAAAATGTATTAAAATGGACGAAAACGTATAAAAACGGACGAAGACGCATGAAAACTGACGAAAATATAAGAAAACGGGCGAAAACAATAAAAACCAATATTTGAGTTAATTAGAAACGACCGTTAGTATAAAGGACTAATGTTGCAAATGATCTTTTGGTTAATGGACTAACGTTGCCACTTTAGGATTGGGAGCTAACGGAGAAGATAACGACAGTTAGCGATAAAGACTGACAGCGTGCAATATGTAAACCATAAGGAGCAAAAAAGCAAGAAAAAAAGATCAGGGACTACGGTAGTGATTTGGATCATACCACAGGGACGAACGGTGTAATTTACTCTTAAATCAATCCTAGCCCTTAATTGATTTTGGTGGGAAAATAAAAAATTGCAATTGGGTCTGTGATAGTGTGTGAGGGAGGAAGAAGCATTAAATGCTGTTGTCTTGGAGTGTTTGGAGGGTGAATAAGGGGTGGTTGTGATGATGGGTGTAGTAGGCAAGTGGTGATGGTGTTGCAGGCTAATGGGAGGGAAGGGATAAGGAGGTGTTTGTTTGACCGTTTGACCCTGACTTATAACTCAGGGTGGGTTGGATTTGTTTGTTGGGTTTAAATAATAACAAGGGTCCGTTTGTTTTAGCTTATTAAATCACAAGGACCAATTGTGTAATTTCTGAAAATCCAGGGACCAATTCTGCCAAAATTCCAAAGTATAATCCAAGGGCCAGTATTGTCAATCTTTGATTTCCCAAGGGCTTTTGATGATTTTTCTTCAAAGTTAAATACCTAGGGACCAAAGCTGCCAAGTTTGAAACTTGAGGGGTCATTTTTGCTAATTCTTCAAACTTTGCTCCAATGACTATTTCTGGCATTCTGTGATTCCCCAAGGTTCATTTTGACACTCTAAGCTCCCAAAATGGTAATTTGCTTCCCCGACTCTGGCTTTTGACACGTTTTCCAATTTCGTGCTCGTTTTTGTCCTTTTTGGCATGTTTCATGCCCGTTTCTGAAATATCTGTACCTGCACGATCACAAACACAAAAACACAATATCTTTGGCATTTACGGTTAGTTTTTGTCCGTTTTGGTCTTACTTTGGCAAGGAAAAGGTGTGTGAATAAGTACACACCAAAATCCCCCAGACTAAGGTATTGCCGTGTCCTCACGCAATGTAATCAATTCACGCTCTTGAGATAAATAATTTCATAACTCTTTTTACTAACGTTGAAAAGTAGCAAAATATTCAAAAGAGATTACAAAATCATTTATTCTCGAAAATGCCCCGTTTTTCCACTTTATTCTACACAGTAACTTTACACTGCTATTTTTACATTATTCCACTTATTATGTGACGGGATGTTGACTTTCATCATTTTTCAATAACGTTTAGGGTCATAGAGTAGGAAACACAGCTCAGAGAAAAGTGTCCATACGGATAGAATTCATCGTCCCGAATTTTTCACAAGTTCCCAAGCTAAGCGTAAAAACGAAATCACATTTATTTACAAGTTAGATGCCAACACTATTCATGAAGTTAATTGTGTAAATAACCTCTTGCTCCCATTTTCCTATTTTCCTCTATTTATTTTATTTTTGTTGAGATATGAATTTCTTCATAATTTCTCGTTTCGATAATAATAATTTTTATTCCGATAAAGATACCAAATTAAGACGCTAAGTAATTTTCTATCTTTTCTCGAGAATCGCTGCTTTAAAAATGAGTTCCACATCAAGGAATTGGGATTGGTACATACTCATAGACATTAATTAAGGAGAAATACACGTGCACCTCACGTGTCTGGTCCAGGACCATGCACATGCACCTCACGCGCCATCAACTTGTCTATCAACTAAGCACTAATCACTTATTCATAACTTTATATATAGTTCGTGCTGAGACGTGTGGCCGAGAGCCCTACTCTAGATCACTGAAACAGTAATAAGTTTTCTTCATCCTTATAATCCCTTAAAAAGTTCTATTAAGTTCTTTAATAGTGATCTACGCACAGCCGCAATTTACACCCGCAATACAAGTACTTAAATCGAGTAAAAACCAACGTAGTGCACTTTAAGGGTTGCGTTTTATAAGATGGACAAGCTAGTACTACCTTTAATACCACGCTGTTACAGCAGGTTTTTCTCTATTCTAACTAGCGAGAAACAATATTATAAAACAAGAGACGCAAAGTCAATATTCAACGGTAACTACGTTCATATTTACGATCCTCAAGAAGCAAACACTAATAAGGTAGCATCTATCGCTCATCATGTTAAAGTGAAGAAAAAAAACAGCAATCAAACCAACAACATAGAATATTATAAAGAATGATTAAATGTAAAGATTAAACTTATCCTATATTATGCAACATGGTGAAAATAAGTGCTGAAAAAGGCTTACCAAACCTAAGCTGAATTCGTCTCAGTAAGGATTTACTGATTCCTCTAAAGTGTTACTCCACGAATGAAAGAAAAATGACAAACTATAATACTATAAATATACCTAAAGCCGTTACCTGTGACATTTAAACAACTGTGACGACTCACCGTTATAGGTTGTGACGTCTCCTAGCAGAACTGCCTCAGCAACTAGGTGCTTCTAAATGTCGCTGATGGACATACTTTTGCCGTCATGGCGTTCGTCCGTAACAAAAAAAATTAGATTTCACCATGTGATTGTCCGATACATTGTTCCCACACAATAATAACTCACTAGCTCATGGCACCTACAAGGTCAGGATAAATGCCATAGCGTTTATGTGTCTGGGTACATGGCTGACGCGGGATGAGTGGAATAGGTATCATTATAATTGGAATTCATTAGTGCCATATGTTTATTAAAGAACATAGCACTGAATTTCATCGCCACAAGCTTTTATGACGTCAGTCTTAATTGGTATTATCGCAGCAGAGCTTTCACCCGCTTATGAGGATTAAAGATATAATTAACACTAAAGAAATGGCAAAGGTTGTAACTCATGGTTCTACACCCGCTGGCAGTGTAATTTTTCAACAGGGAAACTTATAGAAAGGACAATTGTAGACCACTTTTTCATTAATCGTAAAAAAATTTCCATAGGACAGCAAGATTACAGCGCGATTCTTAAGAAAATATACAGTCTTATGGTTGAATTTTTGTTGAGCATATAATGATTTCAACACCCTGTATTACTACTCTATCAATCATATACTATTAGTTATAATATATACTATATCATTTACTATACTACACTATATATACT
>LBNU01020386.1:97014-118763 GCA_014162995.1 Artemisia annua | reverse complement strand
ATCTATATATAATTTATATATATATATATATATAATATAATATATATATAATATATATAATATATATAAATAGTATATATACGGAGACAGAATGGAGGCTAAGAATTCACTTCTCGCTAAGTTCTCACAAAAAATTAGATTATACACATAATGAGCCCACATAAATATACTATATATATATATATAAACTATAATAAATATAATATAATATATATAATATATAAATAAACATATACCCTAGGGGGCCATTCATGTGAGAAATCTAATTTTTGTGAGAACGCGAGAAGAGATCCTAGCCCTCCATCTAGTCCCCTCCTTTTTTAGATCTGATGGCTAATATTAGCTCACCATTTGCAATATCCAAGGTATTTTTGTAATTACCAACCCACATCAATATATATAGGAAAAAAACACACACATCCTCATCACTGAACGTGAAAACATAGACCTATCCTCCCTAATCTAACTAACTTCAATAATCTCCGATCACAACACCGTGCAAACCACCACCATTCAAACCACTGCTTCACCGCCAAATAGAACCACCACTACTCCTCCACAATGATCGCTTGACCGCTTCAGCTTCTACAACCGTCTTCCACCGTCGTCCAACCGTATTATGCCACCGCCGTTCACATGGTGGTGGTGGTGGTTCGAGTGTCGGAAACGGTTTTTCGAGTGTCGGTGCTGGCTCGAGTATGTGTAATGGTGGTAGTATTGAGCATATTGTTACGAAATTTGATACGCGTGCTGGTGTTGCTATTAAATATGGTGTTGAGGTACCTTACTTATCTATTAATCGTCGTGTTGTTTGGTTTGGTTAATTAGGTGGTTTCAAAATAAGCCACATAAAGTGAGCTTATGAAACATAAGCCCAAAATCAAATAAGCCATAAGGCAGCTAAATAAGCTGAAACAAACACCTCCTTAGGTTAGAAAGTAAATGATTTATGAGCTTATTTAGTTTGGATTACATTATCTTCACATGTGAAGATAATCAATTAGGAACGCATTTTTGACGTCGTTAGCCAATTTAATTTTGGATTACATTTCTTCACATGTGAAGATAATCATTTAGGAACGCATTTTTGACGTCGTTAGCCAATTTAATTTTGGATTACATTTCTTCACATGTGAAGATAATCAATTAGGAATGCATTTTTTGATATTGAATTTTTAATGGTTTGTGATTCTGATATACTTCAATTTGTGGTTTATATACGATTCTGATAGTTACATGTTTGTTATTTTCAATTTTAGTTTGTTGCTGTATCCATGGCTATGATTCTTTCTGTACAAATTATATTTGTGGAGTTAGTTTTAGGTTCAGGCTAATTGTAATATTCTTTCAGTAATTGATATCCACGTTTGATTAATATACTGTTACAGAGATGGCAATAGTTCATCAAAGAAGATGATAGCAATTTGCCAATAAGGAGGCGATTTTGACGCCCATGATGACGGGCTTATGACTTATATTGGTGGGGAGGCGTATGTTGTTGATCTTGATGAGAATATGCAGTTGAGTAGTTTTAAGCAAGAAATAGCTGAAACTATCGACTCAACTGTAGACGGGATGATCCTTAAGTACTTTCTGCCGGGGAACAAGAAGAATCTCATTACTGTATCTAAAGATAAGGACTTTCAACGAATGGTGAATTACTACAAAGAAGCTGATCAACTAGAGGTCTTTATCATGAAAGAAGCCCCTCCCGGTAAAAACACCAAGAAAAAGCAGCCTGCTCAAAGGTAAATTCCTTAATATGATTCACCTGATTGTCTATTGTGTTTCAAAACTTTTTATTTAATTAGTGTGATGTTGGGTCGCAGTAATGTGTTTTTAAACTTTACATGGACAGATTTTGTTTTCCATTATCTAATGATGAAATCTTTTAACTTATCTACAGTGTCCTTTACCTTAAGTTATTTTCATTTTAGGATCTCTCTATTAAGTTCACAAATAAATTGTTCTTCTCGTTTGTCATTTCATCTATATTTCTCATTATTTTCTAGAATATCTATGGGAAACCAATTCCAAGTCGGTGTTTATATAGCAATAAGACAGTTGCTTTATTAAATGGTTTGAATGTTTGATTTAGTCTAGAGGCATAGTAGGACAAATTCCTGACTATAGCTTGACTAGATATCTGTGTTAGGAACTGCCATATAGTCGTTACCCAAAACTATATATAGATATTGATTTGCTCTCTATCAAGCAAATATATTTTACCAATCTATGTTATGGTTATCAGTGATAAATAAACAACCAACTCTCTGTTAAATGGCAATGATATATTTACCAGTTGTGGATGTTAGAATCATGCTGATATATTTCACAATTTTTTATCTCTCGTCATCCATGGGCTTTACTGTGGTGAGAGTGGGCATATCGCTTATGAGTGTAGCAAGGGTTGTTATGAGTGTCGTGAAACTGGGCATATGGCGAAGGACTGTCCTCATGTTGATTGTATATCGTTATCCGGTGATTTTGTGAATTTAGTAAAAATCACAAGTAAATTTCTGAAACGAATTTTTGACGGATTACATTTTGGAAACATCTAGTAAAATTACTGGTATGAAATTATGATCACAGGTGCTAAAATTACCGTTAAGAGTGAAGTTGATTTAGTATATGTTCTAGTTAGGTCATGGCTGTCGCCTCTGAGACTTCAGACAAGATTTACAGTGGTGGAATCGACAATGTTATCAAGGTGTGTGATCTTAGGAGAAATGAGGTCTCGATGATGCTTGAAGGTCATCAGAATATAATAACGGGGCTATGCAACTAGCCATGATGGCTCTTACCTTCTTACCAATGGAATGGATTTTACCCTTCATATATGAGATTTGCGTCGTATGCATCACATAATCGTTGCATCAAGATAATGTAGGGACACCAGAACAATGTGGAACAGAACCTGCTCAAGTGTAGCAAGGAAGGTTACTGCTTGTAGTTCTGATCGGATGGTTTATATCTGGGAAACCACTCATAGAAACATACTCTATAAGCTTCCTAGTCACATTGGTTCAGTCAATGAGTGCGTCTTTCACCATACTGAACCTATCATAGGATCTTGCAGCAGCAATAAATGGATATATCTTGGGGAGATTTGTGGGAATGAATTAAGGGCGATGAAGGGTTTAGTTTGTTAGTCTCTTTTGTGGTTGTAACCTGAAATCTACAGCATTGACGAGAATGGTACCATATGAACCACGTTTGTGAATGCTTTCGTTTTAGTTGCCATTTATGTTATCTTTTTTTAAAAAAAAAAAAATTAAACGTCAGTTGAACCGTTGTAGTTCAAATTTTTGGAAGATTATTGTTGGAACATTATTGTGTGTGTTATCATAATGAGCGCATTAATAAAAATGGACAATAAAGTGTTTGTTGGGAAACCCATACTAAAAAGTTACCTGTTTAAACCCAATAATCTAGTGGCCTGCCCATCCTCCCACCTCTATTAGTATATCTTGATTTTTTTTAATTAGTATTTATTTTAATTTTTTCCATTTAATGCTGAGACTGATTGTCTTTTACAGAGGATGCAGAGGTGCCTGGAGAAACTTGTTACACCAGATGAGTACTTTCAGCAGGTGACTCAAGCTCTTGTGATGCGTCTTTAGACAACATGAGGGAACTGTTGCACGAGAAGGTAAAGCATTGATGACAGCATAGTTTACAATACGTATGAATACATTTTGAAGTAAAAGTTGGCTGATTTATATTTTCTCTTCTTTGAGGGACTCGACTGGCCGGAATGAGGCAAAGGGATTTGATACAGTGGTATGTGTGATTCCTAAGTAAGTTTGCAACCGCTTTTCGTTGGTAACTGTTTGTCAATTTATTTGCAGCATCATGGGCAATATTCTTGAGCCATAAAAGTATGGTGGCTATATCTTCATTAGGATAATAAGTTTAGGCTTAGCTTAGCTTTTACATGCTCTAGGTCATAGTTGTAGTAGTTACTGCCTAAATTAGCTTTTACTGCATTTTGGAGTTCCTAATGTTCTTTGGTCAATATCACTGCTCAAATAGCTTTTAAGATAAATAGGTAATTTAGTGGGATCATTGGTTTGGTAATTCAAGGCCTTAAGCTTTAACTTGTAGTGTAACTTAGCTTATTAGGGGTGTTTGGTTATGTATTGATTTGCTTGTTCCAGTTGTTGTTCTGCTTAGTTCACTGCTTGTTTAAGTTAATTTAGGTTAGTAATATATAGATTAGTCATAAACTTTGCACCTTTAATGTAAAAAGTCAAAAATTCATGTTTACCAAAAATCTGTGCACAATATATGTTACTGTTCATTCTGCAATTTTTTTGAATTGTTACAATTTGTGTTTGAGGTTGTGATTTTAGAGTTTAAACAAGCTAGTTTAACACCTAGGAATAGATTTGAGCTGTTTAAATTGGAATTAGTCAAACTACTTTTGCAAAATAAAAAGTCAAAAATCTGCAACAATTCCTTTTGTTACCAGTTTTCATGATCTGTTCTTGATCAAAATTTGTATTCAATTGGGGATTTAAAATTAGGGCTTTCAGTTTTTTTAGGTAGTCTACTAGGTGTTCTTTCATTTGCCCCCATTAGTTTCCACTAATTGGCTTATTAGGTGCTTATTATTAAGCTAGAAGTAGGGCTCTTGAGCATAGTTTCTGCCAAACTGCCATAGTACTTATTAGCTTATCTAGTGTGCCTTTCTGTGTTTTTCTTGTTCCATTTTGCTTCATTAAGTGTGTTTAAGGTTCTGAGAAAGTTTGGTGCTTAATAGTGCTTAATTGCTTATTTTGTGCTTATTGCCAAACTGCTTATTGTGTCCAAAGTGCTTATTAGGGTTTTAAATTAGTTGACTTGGGAATTGCTTCCAATGAGCAATTAGTTGTAACGGGTAAATTGAAGTGTGAGGGTGTACATATATGGGGTTGGGTCAGGCTACCTTACAGACAATTAACTCATGATATTGAATATCACCTGATAAAGGCAAATTCAAACACCAGCTTAGTATTTCTATATAAAATCTGATGTTATATTTAAATGCAATGCTTCGATACATAAAATTAGCATTTCATAGATAGCCTACTTTTTGAAAAAAATTGTTACAAAATGACCCAAATCCGTCTTCAAATGACCGAAATGTATATAAAAGATACAATACCTAAAAGGGGACAGTTAACAGATTAACTCGATATCTTATTGAGATACCTTTTTAGTAATGGATTCTACTATGACTTTTGAATGTATTTGCATAGACTTCACATGACTTCCTACCCATTTGAAGTAGTGAGCCGGTTTAGGTTATAGCTAAACTATCTACCATATACTCAATAACCCGTTAAGATAATACATAACCCCACATCAACCCAATTTGAAATAAATGGGTTATGACATCTAATGTATCTTTTTCCAGTTCTCCTTGGTCTTAACCTTTTCGCGTTTGTTGCTACGTCAGGCTGTTTAACTCAATTGGCGCTAACAAAGACGGGAGCCTTTCACTTCCAGAATTACGGGCATTGGTTGTAGGAATGCAGTTATATGAGATCAATGTAAATGAAGAAGATGCCGTGACTAAAGTTATGAAAGATTTTGATACATCTGAAAACAATGAAGTTGAGTTTAATGAATTTGTAGCAGGGGTTGGAAGATGGCTTAACGAGGCTACGGGTTTAGAAAGACTACTTCAACTGCTGTTCTGACGCGTTAAAATATGTCCATGACTACTATGAGGTATGGTTTAATGGCCTTTGCAAAGAGACCTTTTTTAGAATCGAACCTGATTTTTTATGCATATTATTGGTTTTATAGGAGACGAAGAAAAAGCACGATCTTTTGGGATATCAAGCTCGTGAAGATGAGGAACAAAAGGGAATAGATGACCCTCGAATGACAACCATTAAGGTTGTGCTACTGTTGCTACTAGGCACTGCAATCGCGGCTGCATTTGCTGACCCTTTGGTGGATGCTGTTGGTAATTTTTCTGCTGCAACAAGTATCCTGTCTTTCTTCATCTCATTCATCGTGTAGCCACTAGCAACAAACTCAAGCGAAGCGGTGTCGGCTATCATCTTTGCCACTCGTAAAAACAAAGATGTGACTCTTTTAACATTTTTTGAGGTTTGTCCTATTCCTCTCAGTCACTACATTCAACATTAATAAAAGAGATTACATGAATTATTTCTAAGTACTTATTTTCCTAAGATTAACAGATTAGCAGGTTTATCCAAACACTCAAATCTGTATATATGCTTAAAAATAAGACAAAATAGCATTTAAAGAAGCAATTCCATCGACCCTCTTCTTTGCTATTTTTTTATGTAGTTATACGGAGCGATAACAATGAACAATGTACTATGCTTATTATCGGTTTTCTTAGCCCTTGTATGCGTTCGAGGATTACATGGGATTTCTCATCAGAAGTTCTAGTGATTCTTATCGTATGCATCGTTATGGGGTTTTTGGACGTCGTTTATAGCTTTCTTGCTCGACCCTTTTTCCCGCATACTTGTATACGTTCTTGACTATGGTTACGGTTGATGATAGACTCTACTCATTCTAGTGTTCTCAGTTCTGTATCTTGTATGCTCTCTGTGCCTTATTTGTGTACAAGGTACATGAGTTTCTAAGTGTATGAGGAAATCTGGTTACACACATGTGCGTCCACACACATTAGGTGAACCATGATGAGGTAGCTTGTTAACTAATATTGGATATTTGCAACAAAGATTGTTGGCTTCTACAATAGTCGCAACTTTCATGAATCCATTTTCATTTTAGTTATTAAACTATTGATGAAAAAACCTAAATCATAGATGCTTTGGGCTTCTTTATACTTGGAATGATTGGTGGTCACAAGGTGTTATAAATGGTGAAAGTTCTCAATGTATGTAACTTTGCTTTCGCTAAGAAGTGCATATTTATGGTAGTATCAGTAATTGTTCTATTCTGCTCATGTGGATAAGCATATTAGGTTTGTCAGGGTAGGTACTAAGTAGACTGTTATATGCTGATACTATACGGATCGATCATGCACAATTTGGAAATGCAATAGAAACGCTATAGGATCGGGCTCTGAAGGTGCTGACAGCTCTCTCCAGAAGCAGTATAACAAGGTGACGATAGTGTTCATTTTCTTTTAGCATCCTTAGTGTACTTGAAATAATGCTTGTTTGCTGATGGTGATTGCGTTTATATGGATATTTGCAGGACTTGACAGTAAAAGCATCTGAAACAATTGCTCTTTCCATCTTGAAGTAAGTCCTACAAGAAAAGGTCAGTACTTTGTGATCTCTGTTTTGTAAAAGCTGTCTATTTTTGGCGCAACCACTTGATGCAAATTGTTGTTATTTTGGGATACATTGTTTATCCAGCCTCATGCTAATCTAGTTCCAGCCTTGTTAAGGGTATCATATATTCTTTTTTTCTACCATGCTTTATGATGTGTGCTAATCTAATTCTAACTTGCTTAGAACCACCAGATATATTGTCTCCTCCTAGTGCTTTGTTAGCAATTACCAAACACTTATCTTTACTTCAGGTGACTCCCAATAATATGGATATCGCTAAGGTTGTTCCTACTTATCACTTGTACACCCCAGCTGAGGTTGAAGTTGTTATCGATCACCTATAAAATGGGAGTCTTAGTGACAAGTTTTAGACACTCTTCATTTGGTTTCTTTCAACATGTATTCTGTACTAAATTGCTAGGATTTATCCTTATTTTCATCAAGTATGACATTTGATCACATTGTAGTTATTATGTTTTTTGATGAAATCGTGGAGATGTAGAACTTGTTTTAAATTTTTAAAGAATGTTTCAACAAACCAGACAGTTCTTTCATTGCAATGTGTGATGATTCTGTTATGACTAGACATGGTTTTGTAACTTAGTTTTCTTATTACCAATGGAAGGCGACAGTGAAGTATCAACAAGTTACGAATTTAATTTTTTTTTTTAGTTTTCTGATTTTTTTTTTTAGAATTTAAAAAAAAAATCTAAAATTTTTTCACATGTTACGATTTTTTTTCACATGTGAAGAAAAAAAATTCGAAAATTTTAAATTTGAAAAAAAAAATTCTGAAAAAATCTTTTTCGAAAATTTTAAATTTTCACTAGTGAAAAGATTTTTTCACATGAAATTGAAGATTATCACATGTGAAAATTTGTGAAATTCTTTTGCATTATAATATAGTATTAAGAAATTTTTCACATGTGAAAAGATTTTAAAAAAAATTCTAAAATTTTTCACATGTGACGAATTTTTTTTCACGTGTGAAGAAAAAAAAATCAAAAATTTTAAATTTGGAAAAAAAAATCAGAAAAATCTATTTCAAAAATTTTAAATTTTCACAAGTGAATTTTTTTTCGAATGAAATTTAAAATTATCACATGTGAAAATTTATGAAATTATTTTGCATTATAATATAGTATTAAGAAATTTTTCACATGTGAAAAAATTAAAAAAAAAAATTCTAAAAATTTTCACATGTGATGATTTTTTTTTTCACGTGTGACTAAACTTTTCTTGAAACTCTTCGTACATTTATAAATGGGCATATACTTTCTTCTTCGCGTTGACTAAACTTTTCTTCACTAGTAAGACACATACATTTGTACATGAGCATATACTTTTTCTTCGCGTGTGAATAAACACTTGTAAATAAATGTACTTTATACATGAGCATACACCTCTACCTATATTTATACATAAGCATATACTTTTTTCATTGCATGTGAATAAATTTCTTCATTGAAAAATATGTGTACGTTTATACATGAGTATATATACATTTTTCTTCGCGTGTGGGTCCTAACGAAACTATGTGTACGTTTAAGATGTGTGAAGAATTCTTCACTTGTGAAAATATACGTCTCGTTTCTTTTTAAGATGTGTGAACAATTTCTTCACTTGTGAAAATATACGTCTCGTTTCTTTTTAAGATGTGTGAAGAATTCTTCACTTGTGAAAATATACGTCTCGTTTCTTTTTAAGATGTGTGAAGAATTCTTCACTTGTGAAAATATACGTCTCGTTTCTTTTTAAGATGTGTGAAGAATTCTTCACTTGTGAAAATATACGTCTCGTTTCTTTTTAAGATGTGTGAAGAATTCTTCACTTGTGAAAATATACGTCTCGTTTCTTTTTAAGATGTGTGAAGAATTCTTCACTTGTGAAAATATACGTCTCGTTTCTTTTTAAGATGTGTGAAGAATTCTTCACTTGTGAAAATATACGTCTCGTTTCTTTTTAAGATGTGTGAAGAATTCTTCACTTGTGAAAATATACGTCTCGTTTCTTTTTAAGATGTGTGAAGAATTCTTCACTTGTGAAAATATACGTCTCGTTTCTTTTTAAGATGTGTGAAGAATTCTTCACTTGTGAAAATATACGTCTCGTTTCTTTTTAAGATGTGTGAAGAATTCTTCACTTGTGAAAATATACGTCTCGTTTCTTTTTAAGATGTGTGAAGAATTCTTCACTTGTGAAAATATACGTCTCGTTTCTTTTTAAGATGTGTGAAGAATTCTTCATTTGTGAAAATATACGTCTCGTTTCATTTTAAGATGTGTGAAGAATTCTTCACTTGTGAAAATATACGTCTCGTTTCTTTTTAAGATGTGTGAAGAATTCTTCATTTGTGAAGAATTCTTCACTTGAAGAATGACAGATGGGATTATTGGTCACATGTGAGTATATATGTCTCGTAGCTTTTAAGATGCGTGAACAACTTGTTCACATGTGAAACTGTATGATTCGTACATGTCTTGTACATTTTAAAGTTGCATAAAAAACATAGTCACATGTGAAAAAATATGTCTCATAACTTAGTCACATGTGAAACTATATGTTTCACACCCTTTAAAGATGTGTGAACAACATGGTCACATGTGAAAATATGTCTCATAGCTTTATAAGATGCGTGAAAAACTTAGTCACATGTTAAAATATATGTCTCGTAACTTGGTCACATATGAAAATATGTCTCGTAGCTTTTTAAGATACATGAACAACTTGGTCACATGTGAAAATATATGTCTTATAGCTTGGTCACATGTGAAAATATGTCTCGTAGTTTTTAAAGATGCCTGAACAACATGTCCGTTTGTCACTTGTGAAAATATTTGTCCCGTAACTTGGTCACATGTGAATATATATATCTATTTTCTTTTTTTCAAATTAAAATTTTCGAATTTTTTTTTCACATGTGAAAAAAAAATTTCGTCACATGTGAAAAATTTTCGATTTTTTTTTTTTAAATTTTTCGATTTTTTTTTTTAAATTTGTTTGGAAATTTTCATAAAAATAGTTAACTAATATTAGCCATTAGATCAAAACTAAATAAGTATAAAATGAATGAACTCTTTACACTAGTAAATACACTTACATTTATACACGAGCACATACTTTTTTCTTCGTGTGTGAATAAACTTTCTTTACTAGTAAATATACGTACACATATACGTGCGCAAATACTTTTTCTTCGCATGTGAATAAGCTTTCTTCACTGGTAAATACACTTACATTTATACACGAGCACATACTTTTTCTTCGTTCGTGAATAAACTTTGTTCACTAGTGAATACATGTACATTTATATATGAGCAAATACTTTTTCTTCGTGTATGAATAAATTTTATTCACTAGTAAATACACGTACATTTATACATGAACATCTACTTTTTGTTCGCGTGTGAAAAAAGTTTCTTCACTAGCAAATACACGTACATTTATACATGAGCAAATACTTTTTTTTTCTTCGCATGTGAATATACTTTCTTCACCGGTAATTACACGTGCGTTTATGAATGACCATATACTTTTTTTCGCGGGTGAAGATTTTCATACAAAACTTAAATAATCGTCCATTAAACGTCAATATCTCCTATTTTTGCATTTCTAATATAAAAAATATGCTAGTAAGATCAAAGCTTCAATCCTTCTGATAATTTTCACATGTGAAGATATTCTTACAAAACTTAAAGGGAGAATTACATATATATCCTTTACTCCACATGTGAAGAGCGTTCGATACAATTTATACTTACAGTTTAATTGTTTCAGTTTCGTAGGGATATATGCAAATTTCTTCACATGTGGAGGGTATGCGATATCATTTCTTCACATGTGCAGAGCTTTCGATACAATCTACACTTACAGCAGCAGCATCCAACACAGCTTTTTGAGACGATCTAATGAAGCAACCATAGAAAGTGCCAACTGAAACGCAATGTTGTGAACTGTTGATCCTGTGGCTGCATAGGACCAAAAGGTGAGGTTCAAGTCTTATTAAAGAAATATAGGAAACCATGTCAAAATTTTGAAGAAAAAAAAACTATACTAAATGAGGTAGGCTATATTAGTTTCAACCGCCATAAGTTTCTCTTTATACATAACTAGGTTATTAACCCGTGAAATTCACGGGATTAAATGGAGAACCGTGTAATAATAGTTTTGAATTTGTTATGAAAAAAATATATTTATAGAAGAGGACGATTTCCCAAATCTCAAGTGGTGTTGTTTCGGATAGTATATGAAAAAACGTCTTAACTTGATAGGGGAATAGACAATTAGACATATTTCATTGTTTCAGATCCTTAGTGCGTTAATGATCATTAATCTATCTATAATAATAGGAAACAATTAATCAATTCTTTTTCAAGACTTTATTTAAATGAGATATGAAATTAGAGAAATGAATGAAGCCCATTCCTGGTCCTTCCAAGCACCGCAAAATTTACACTATGGGTAGTGGGTAATGCCTTGCATATCAGTAACCTTATGTCCAGGAAGTTCACCACCTTCACCAGGTTTTGCTCCCTGTGAAATAAATCTAAATAAGTAAAAATATAATCATCGCCATACAATAACCTGTTTTGGTTTATTTAACCTCACCACCAAATGGCCAGATGTTGGTAATCACTTAATGATGCAAAGTCACCATCATCTANATATATATATATATATATATATATATATATATATATATAAGCACAAAATAAACCTGACTAAACCATATACCTTACGCATATTGACAACAATTGTTGATAACTATTGCAATCTCTTTCCAACAATCAATTTATTTTGTCTCATATTAGCATTGTTACACCCTTACAATTGTAATCATGCAAACACAAAGATAAAGATGGAAAAACAGTGCCTCACAAATGAGACTTGATATGGAAGATCCTAATTCTTTTCCCTCTAAAAGCCAGAGAATTAGAAATCAAACTCGTACTCAGAGACTGGTGGCTTCATTACTGGAAAATTTGTATAAATCAAACACATGTGGCCACTCTCTCACGTGTCGTGTGATCTCTCTACCATGTCGTGTGATCTAGGGAGAAACCCTATGATCACCTCAGATTCAATATAAGCAGCAAGATGATCCACTCTCAGTCAAGGAAACTCGTCGATACTTGCATCCAAAGAAATACTAATTCAAAAATATGTCATCATCATCCCTGAAAACAAAAGAGAATAATTTAATATAACAAAACATAAATTATAGAAACAAAAATCGAAAATATGTAGCTTTAATTCAGCCATTTATCTTAACTGAGAAAGCCTAATGGTATCATTGATATTCAATAGTACCCATATAAACATCAAACAGACAAATCCCAACATTCAAAATGAAACTAACATGTACTAACTGAGAATTAAAAAAAATAATAATAATAAATAAATAAATAAATAAATAAAGGATGCTTCAAGATAAACAATAGGCATGAAATTACATCAGCTAAACCCAACCCGACCCATTTTGAACCGTACGAAATGTTTGCCATTTTTAATCCATTTTGAACCCGACCCATTGTAAAATGAAGAAGTAATCATAATACTTTTTCTACGTCATTACTGGCATTAGCATAAAAAGCAGTAAACTGTCTTTTCGGTGATTATTTAGATCAATAGAGGACAATATGATTTGAACAGTAAACTGTACCTTGGTCTTTGCTGCAGCCTTTAGATGACTTCATTCTCCTTATGATATTTGGGATATGCGACTTTGTAGCAGATCCATGAGTTAACTGAGGAACGATTTCTCTGTATCTACCCATGACATCCTCAAATCCATTACATGATCTATCTTCGGGATAAAAGCTGAAAACATGTTGATCATGTGTAGTCGTTGCACAATAAGGCCAAGCAATTCAATCTTTCTAGGTAGTAATTTTCAGTTTAAGGGCAAAACTAAAACATTTATCTAACACCTTTTTAATTTATTTGGAAACTTGTATCTAAAACCTTTTACAAAAAAGAAAATATTATTTCAGAAAAAGGTCATTTTTTATCTAAAACCATGTCCATTTTTATGCTCAAAACTGACATCCCAACATTGCTAAAGGGAGGCTTTTACCTTTTGCTCTCCAGCAATAGGAGGGCAGGCCCGGGAAGACTTGGTAACAGATTCAACGATGTTCTTGAGTTCAATCTTTTGCTTTTCTAACCATGTGCCATAAGGTTTAGCACGTGAATATTGTTGTTTCAAGGCTTCATCATCTACAACGGTATGTTTCTCAAAGTCGACAAGTAGCATCATTCCAGGGTTAAGTCTACCTTTCCTGGAAACATCTTCTGGTGGAATATCAACGACTCCAACTTCACTTGCCATTATAACTTGCCCACTGTGAGTAACATAGAAACGACCAGGACGAAGTCCATTTCTGTCCAGTGTAGCTCCAAGGTATCGACCATCAGTAACTGCAGATAAATTTCAGGTAAGCATAACTTAAATAACAATGTCAACTGGTTCAGTTATCAATGAGTCTATTTAGCTTGTGTTTACACAAATTTTCAAGAGTCATTAATTTTCACGTATCAAGTATCAGCGGGACTATCTGGGTTATGTTTTCAATTATAGTGTTTGGGATTTCTTATTTTAAACTATTTGTCTGCTTGAATATATAAGCAGGTACCAACTTGTTCAATTTTAAGCGTTTATTTATAACCTAGGTAAAGGCCAACACTGAGCTGCTCATTTACGTTTAAAAAGTTAAACAGATTAGTTAACGAACTAATCCCATACCCCCATTAATCATTATTAATACTCAATATCATCCTAGAGTTGACTACATATAGAAGGAATTTCATATTAAAGTCTAGTAACCGGAGTAAGTTGAACAATATAATGCGACTTTGTCAATAAGAATACTTCAATGACAAGCAAAGATTTTAAGTCATGGTTCGAACAATTAATGTAGCTTAGATGCAAATCATAATACTCTCATTATAGTATAATGAATGAATTTGAGAATAAACTATGCCATGACGGACTGAAAGTGCATACCATATCTTCGTGCTCAATACCATCTAGACATAATCATAACCTGCATGAGCAGTTTGTTCATGCATAAGGGACAAATCATGAACCCCATATTAACAAGTAAATCCACTAATAAAAAACAAAGGCAACAAATAAAACAAAATAATTGAAAACATACCTTGACGGGCAAGAACCAAAGCTAATAAGCCCAAAAACTTTAGCTTGTTGGCTTTTCAAAAGTTCAATAAGCCGTAAGACGACAAAATAAGCTAAAACAAACGCCCCTAAATTGATTGTTGCGAGTTTATGGGATGTGGAAATGGTCTATAGATATCGTTGTCATAAAGGGTTTTAGAGTAGTATTCCTACGGTTCCTACCACAACTCATATGGAACTAATCATTGAGCTTCCATCTTCTGAAGCTTGCTGATACATCTAATATAGTTTGGTCTCATGGATATCATTAGATCAGACCACCCTAGATGCCATCCCAGTAGCCTAACATTGTTCAAAGAGTAATGAATGTTCTACCAATCCTCTGATTGGTCTTTTTAAAAATTGATGGCAATGATAACCACGCTGACCCAATTTCGCCAAATCGAACATAAATATCAAAAACATATCCAATTCGTACCTTCATTAATATCTAATGTCATGAAACTTAGATGAACAGTTGATAATATTAAAAAAGTGCTATATACCCAAGTGTCTTATATGTGTCAAGTCACAATAAATTATGTTGAGATGTTAAGTTAGCAATCCCAAGCACCCTTTATCTCGTAACCAACAATCTGTCATCATAGATTTAACTACAATTAAAATTAATAAGAACTATATTGTTTACACAATTTAACATAAAATAGTGTTTATATTTTTCAAAATGGGCAAGAAGTGTTTCGGATCAACCCAGCCACAGACTGTTTGACCCGCTACCCAAGCAGCCCTACACTTATTTTGCCACATATAGTATAAAGTAAGAGCTGAGAGTGAAAAGAAACACATACATGAAACTAGAGCAGGCCCATCCCATGGCTCCATTAAAAAAGAATTATATTCATATAAGGCCTTCCTTTTAGGATCCATATTCTTGTCGTTTTGCCAAGCTTCAGGGGTCATCATCATAACAGCCTCAGGAAGACTTCTACCAGCTCGTACTAAAAGCTCGAGAACACCATCAAAAGCACCTGAATCTGAGGAGCTGACATCGACGATGGGAAGAAGTTTCTTCATCTCGTTCTTCGAGAGCCCAAGCTCCTTGCATTTTAAAAGTCCTTCACGTGCCTTCATCCTAAATTTATGAAAACAAGTACAAAATCAACTATTCCATATTTATTTTAGTAAAAAGAAATTTATAAGCTAAAGAGTGGTGGACCTACCAGTTAACGTTTCCTCTTAGTGTGTTAATTTCACCATTATGGCCAAGAACCCGCATAGGCTGAGCACGATCCCAGCTAGGAAAAGTGTTCGTTGAAAACCGAGAATGAATCTGCAAAAATAAGCTCAATTTTATTAGTAACACATATAAGTAAAAATATTACTGTAGTTAAAGTTTGCATCAAAGTGCAATTGGATCAATGAACCCGATACAACTGTTGAACAAAAGTTTCGTCTTCAAGAAGTGAGCATCCAATCGAATCCAAAATTCAGAATTTTTAATCAAAGAATGCCTTGGCAGTCATTCCTCAACATCGCATATCTCTCTCCCATTAACCGGTTGATCCAATGCTGTTGTTAAGTATGATGTCAGCAGACAAAGAAACAAATTTATAGTATAAATATTTACCAGTGCCATGTAGCTCGTAAACCTTTCATTCCCCAGATCTGCATAGTAGTACTCCTTCAACTGGTTCGGTTTTAACTGACCTTTATACACAACCGTTCTGCATTAAAAAAATGGAAGGTTAACAATCCGTTTTATGTATAATATGCAAACAAAATATTCTAATCAATTAGAAACAAACCTTGATGATAAGGAACATATGTAAAAGTCCCTAACACCACCATGTTGAAGGTTTAACGCAGACCGGATTAACCTGTTTACCGAGTTAATCCACCCAAAATTAACATTTTTTATTCTGCTAACTACAGACAGAGTGATGGCTGCTGGTGGTGGTGGTGATAGAGATTGATCTTTTGTGAAAGATGAAGTAGACCACCAAGGTACTGATACAAAAGCCGAAAGTGCTCGGCCATTGATTTTAGAGCTTTGCAACTGAATACCACCAGAAGTAAGAGGAATCCTAATCCCTCACATCATTTTCATGCTTGACTTTCGCCTTGAAGTGCAAAACTCCAAAACACACCTTAAAAAGCGGTAACACCTATGCCTCTAAACTTAGTCCAATTCAGTTCACTGTCTTACTGCATCTTTTGTTTCAAGACCTATTTTGAAAGGACTATCTATGTCTAAATTCTAAAATAAATGGTTCTACAGAATTGCAGAAACGTAAATAAATTTATGATAAATGTGGTAGTAGAAGATAAAGAACAGCAGAAGGATATCCTTAATGTTTGGCATGTTTTATATCTAATTCTGATGAAGAATCCCTGGTATTAGAAGACATTTTTCTTTCAGAAAAAGTGTTGGCGTCTTGGGCACAAGTTTCAACTGATTCTTGGGAGCCAAATTCTGTTGCCTCTTGCTTTTCACTTATTGTTGAAGCAATTCCATTGAGTTCTTGAGCACCTAATGATACCGTTCTTCGAAGACCCAAGTTGTCAAAAGAAGAAGTGGTACCACTAGAATGTGCATTATGTGGGATCTTACTTTTGTTCATAAAATTTGGTTGTTTATAAAGGAAGTCTTGGGATGCCCATGAAGGAGCAGAATTCATGTTTCTCATACGCTGCTCGTCTTTGACAGCATATTCTGTGGTAGCAGCATTGGCTACTTCCAAATATGTGAAAGAGTCACTTGATGATCGTCGATGGCCTCTTTGTACAGGCGACTCTGGTTCGTTAAGAAGTTCATCAAGCCAGGAAGGCTGCTCTTCAGCTAAAAGACTTTCAGAAGAAGCACGGTGATGTTGTGCATTCCCGTCCCTATATTTGGGTATTCCATTTGCCCCGATTACTAATTTCTTCACATGTGAAGGTTCCGATACCTAATTTCTTCACATATGAGGGTATCAATTTGGGCGGATTCAAGTAAGAAGTCCCTACCAAATCAATATTTTTCGAAACTAACAAACTAACAAGTGAAAGTATTCGATACCTAAATTCTTCACATGTGAAGGTATTCGATACCTAATTTCTTCACATGTGAAGGTATTCGATACCTAAATTCTTCACATGTGAAGGTATTCAATACCTAATTTCTTCACATGTGAAGGTATTCGATACCTAAATTCTTCACATGTGAAGGTATTCGATACCTAATTTCTTCACATGTGATGGTATTCGATACCTAATTTCTTCACATGTGAAGGTATTGGATACCTAAATTCTTCACATGTGAAGGTATTCAATACTTAATTTCTTCACATGTGAAGGTATTCGATACCTAAATTCTTCACATGTGAAGGTATTCGATACTTAATTTCTTCACATGTGAAGGTATTCGATACCTAAATTCTTCACATGTGAAGGTATTCGATACCTAATTTCTTCACATGTGAAGGTATTCGATACCTAAATTCTTCACATGTGAAGGTATTCGATACCTAATTTCTTCACATGTGAAGGTATTCGATACCTAATTTCTTCACATGTGAAGGTATTCGATACCTAAATTCTTCACATGTGAAGGTATTCGATACCTAATTTCTTCACATGTGAAGGTATTCGATACCTAAATTCTTCACATGTGAAGGTATTCGATACCTAATTTCTTCACATGTGAAGGTATTCGATACCTAATTTCTTCACATGTGAAGGTATTCGATACCTAATTTCTTCACATGTGAAGGTATTCGATACCTAATTTCTTCACATGTGAAGGTATTCGATACCTAATTTCTTCACATGTGAAGGTATTCGATACTTCATTTCTTCACATGTGAAGGTATTCGATACCTAAATTCTTCACATGTGAAGGTATTTGAAACCTTATTTAAACTAAAATATCAATACCTTATTTCAAGCCATCGACACAAATCGAGTTATAAGCAAATTTCTTCACATGTGAAGAAATAACTATTTGCCTCAGCTGATGTAGACAATACAACAATTAGCATTTCAAGGTCTTCTAGCATTTCAGCGAACACCTAGTGTGCGTTGACAAAATTAAATTCGAACAACTTGCTCACATGTGTGAAAATTAAATATTAAATCTTGAAAGACATATTCATCTAGATCTATATCTTCAATTTCATCATCAATTTGTAGAATATATAGCTAATTACTAAATATGTATAACACAAAAATTAATTTATTTATAATCATTGAATCAAAAGAAATTATGAATCAAAAGCTTAATTAGCACTTACTGATGATGATGATGATGATGATAATCGATGGAGATGGTGGTGATCAGTGATGATTGTGGTGGTGGACGGTGACGAACATACTGGTGGTTGGTGGTGGTGATCAGTAATGATTGTGGTTGGCGGTGCTGATGAATCTCATGAAAGATATTATGAGAGCAGGTAATATAGAGATGATGGAGATGAAGGATCTGGTTTCCTATTTGATTTGAGTTTGTGTGTGTTTAATGTGTGTGATAGAAGTAGAGAGAGAAAAACGTGATAAAATTTAGGGGTGTGGAAGCAAATGAGGATAATACACTTAGACCCCTAAAAATTTCGTCCAATATTTACAAAAATGCCATTCCGCCCAAAATCAGATTGACTTGATCCTACAGTCTAGATCTCTTCTCGCGTTCTCACATAAATTTGATTTCTCATTTTAACGCTCCACATAAACAATATGCCTAATCTTGTAACGCATATCATCTTTTCGTATGTAAGTTATCTTTACCCAAAAATTTTCATTCAACAAAAATGATTATGTGCTCATGTGTTGAGATTAATGTAGACCCAAAATTATCTAAGGACCGAATGATTCAATACTGGCCACTCATTTTTTCTTAAAAATTAAAAAACACACTTTCCACCTTTTTTTAAAAATAAAATATCTTCGAAATGGTAAATCTTCAAGTGAAAAAAAAAATACACCATTGCGACGAGTATTTTTTCATCTTTTAGTAGATGGGTACTTCGATATACTTTTCAAGATTTTTTTTATTTTTATTTTATTTTTAGTTAGATTAGGAAAAATCACATGTGATTTGTGATTTAAATCACATCTGATTTCTTCAGACGTAACTGAAAAAAATAAAAAAAATAGTTTGTCAAAAATATATAGAAGTGTCCCACTATAAAAAGATGGTTTAATTCTCGTATATATATATATATATATATATATATATATATATATATATATATATATATATATATATATATATATATATATATATATATATATATATATATATGAAATTGAGCTCTTTTTAATTTGATGAAAATATAAATGGCAAAGATTAGATCATTGGGTCTTTAATAAACTTTTGGTCTAGATTGAACTTTCCTCGTGTGCTCATACAGTTTATGTCACTTATTTACTCATGCATAAAATCTAGGGTAAAAGCTATAAAATACAATCGTACTTTCAAAAATGTCCCAACTTGACCAATTTACCTTTTTATTGCGGACTTTACTAATGAACTTTCAATTTTTTAGCCGACTTTACCAATGAACTTTCAAATTTTTAGCCGACTTGAACCAAATTTTTAGCTAAATTTGGTTCAAGTCGGCTAAAAATTTGAAAGTTTATTGGTAAAGTCCGCAATAAAAAAGTAAATTGGTCAAGTTGGGACATTTTTGAAAGTACGATGGTATTTTATGGCTTTTACCCTAAAATCTAACAAATTTCTCTACTTCATATTACTTCATAGTAATGTCCTCACTGGTCATCATATCTCGTGACATCAAATAATCAAATTTATCATATTGTTACAAAATCAAAAACCACAAACTGAAATCCTTCTTGTACTGTGTGTAGATCCCAATTCGTAGACAGTTGTTGTAATATGGATCTTTAACCTTTAACTTATAAAGGGTTTAGCAACTTCGGATAAATCCTAAGCTACTAAGTGGAATTCTACCTGTAACTTTAATGAGTATGCGGAATCTACTCAGTAAGGCTAAGAAGAACACAAACAATAAGAATAGCAGAACACAATAATAATATCAAACCAAGCTTCAATATTATTAATACGGTCACTCTTAATAGTGATAGGGTTTTACAACCTTGAAGCTATGAACTAACTAACTAATAACTTGAGGAACGTGTATATTTGTGTGTGTCGATATTTTTCTACACCAAACATACGTGCCTATCATCTCTTTATATAATAGAGATGCTAGGGTTACAAACTTATCCTACAAGTAAAACAATATATTCTGTAATCTTTTAATAAAGATAAGTATTTTGCATGTACTCCATCAGCTTATAGAATCTTCATTATGCATATTTAGTCCTTCAATTATCTTCATTGAAGCATATGTAGTTTTGTTGTATCAAATCACATATACACGATTGTATATGACCTAACAATCTTCCCCTATTTGATATTACAAAACTATCTTCATGAATTTAGCAATCTTCAATGATGATAATCTTCAAACCCATTGTTTCATTCTTGTATTTATTTTGTCTTTTTAATGATGACAAAATAAACAAAGTCGTGTACGAACTTCCTTAAATAAAGAAGTTGAGATGTAATCATCTCCATGAATGAAACAAACACACATAAATAAGCCGCAAATAATCTTCATGACAACTTCTTCCCCTTTTTGTAATCATCTAATGCGTATATTCTCCAAAGTACTGATGTTCGTTTATTGAAAGTACTGCTCAAGGTACTGTTCATTGTAAAGTACTGTTGTGTTTAAATGATTTATGGAGACACATAAAGAGTTTTATGGTTCAATATCTATGCATGGTTTACGAGCAATAAGGGGAAGTACATATGATTGATTCGAGATAAGTTTGATTGGTTTTGGATTACACACACAGAAGGTTATTTGTTTCACACACACATGAAGAAGTTTTTAAGTTCTTAAAGGTTTCAAAAGGCTCGTTATTTGGTTCTTATGGATTAATTGATTACGAAGAAGGTTGAATATCATTTATTTGAAGTTGTAGTTGAGCTTCTTAGATGCGTGTTCTATCATATCTTAAACGGCTTCATAACGTTTAAAGATAACTTGTTTGTGCGTTAAAGATGACAAAGACTTGATGAATCTAGCAATGTGTGATTTTTCTTATGATGCTCAATGCACACATTGGCTATCACTTTAAGAGGTTACGTTGTAGTATCAGTGTCTCATCTAGTTGAGGATTTGTCAAGAGATTGCGGTCTATTCATATTTTTTGTTCTTGTATGAGTTTGGAGTCACGTGGTTAGTACAAGATATAAGACACAAGTTTGGGTTGTTCTACTTCTTCATCAAGTTTGTTATATTTGTTTCTTCATCAGTAATCTTTACAAG
>LBNU01020386.1:86606-96741 GCA_014162995.1 Artemisia annua | reverse complement strand
TTAATGATGACAAAATAAACAAAGTCGTGTACGAACTTCCCCTTAAATAAAGAAGTTGAGATGTAATCATCTCCATGAATGAAACAAACACACATAAATAAGCCGCAAATAATCTTCATGACAACTTCTTCCCCTTTTTGTAATCATCGAATAGGGAACTTGTGAAGATAAGCAACTTGTATACACACAAACATACTGTCAAGATATGTTTATCAACACCCATCTCAGCTTCCCCTCACTGCTTGCAAACCATGAATATATATTGAACCATAAAGTGCTTGACTCGTCTCCATAAATCAACTTCAATCACAACAGTGCGTTGTAATAAACACGCAACAGTACTTTAATTCTTGGAGCAGTATTTTGCAATGAGACGCAGCAGTACCTTCACTACGAGAAGCAGTACTTTGAAAATAAAGAGCAAGCAGTACGTTGAATATAACAGTACTTTCAATTATATACGAGCAGCACCTTGTGTACAGCAGTACGTTGAAGCGATGAGCAGTACTTTGAAAGAAAAGAGCAGTACCTTGAGAACAATGAGCAATACTTTCAAATATACTCGAGCAGCAGTTCCTTAACCACTTTCAATAGCAGTGGTATGAATGACAAGCTTCCAATCATTGACCTTGAACGACAAGCCTTCACTTGTATCAATCCCATAATAAATGACAATCCCAATTAGAATAACCTTTGTTCCTCTTTCATGAATTAATAAATCAGATGCATACCACGACAAACCAGTATCTTCACTTTAGCTTTAAAACACGACTAGTTAAATAACCTATGACTCACGAATACTATTTAAATCATCACCGTCCCATGTGCTTTTTACCAAATTTATTGACAACAGCAGCATTGACAATTAATGGGTACGAGGTTGCTAGCTTCCATATCCACTAGGCGACAACACATCTTGATCCAATTAAATAAATATCACTGTCCCATTAATAAATACCGAATACAAACAAACACCGAATCTCTTTTATTCTTGGATCCAAAACTATGGTACGCAACTTTTACTCCACTGAACCACGACTTGATAGTACGAAAATAAAAGTCAATACAGCCAATCATAAAATTCTATGTACCGACAAGCATATTAATAACATACAGTATAACTGCTAATGAAATTCAATGAAAGTCGATACCTAAAATCCGATTCTTGAGAAAACTTTAAAACCAGATCGTACCCCATTCAAACCTCTTTTCTTCATAAACACGACACCATACACCATAGCAATTCTCAATCACCCACTTTCTATGAATTGCTATGCACACAACACATTAAGAATTAATGCTTTTTGAAGTCCCAAGCCAGAATAGACTTGAATCTTCCATAAGCATCAACATAATCATATCGTGTTAAGGTCTTTGATGGATTCTTCTTTTCAGAAACATCTAATTCTTCTTGTTTAGGTTTCCAAACCCATCTAGCTGAAGCCTTAATAACATTAACCTCGGATTTCAGCCTAGTAGTTCTTTCTTTTGGCCGAGCAGTACTTTGAGATAACCTATCAGTACTTTGAGAAAGTACTGATCTTGTCACTTTAGGCTTAGCAAGTTGTTTTAATCCTTGTTTAGTAAGTACTGCTGATGGGTTAAAAGACCTTCTTTGTTGAGGATATTTAGAATCTCGTGAAAAATTCCTATGGTTAATCCTCCTTGAGTTGTTCCATACCTGCTTTTGATCACTAACTGGTTTCTTGTGTTTACATGTATACTGCAGATGATCAAAACTTCCACAAACATAGCAAGCTTTATTCTGAAACTCAAAATTCTTCCCTAGTTTTTGAGTTATCATCCCATTCCAGTTTCTTTGATTACCTCTAGGACTATAGTTGTTTTTCCTAGGGTTTTTATCAGACTTTTTGTGACTTTTAACAGGTTTGGTTTCTAAAGGTTCAGCAAACTTCACAGACTTCAAATTCTTTTTCTTTTTAACCTTTGAAAAACCTTCAGGAACTACTTTATCATCACGTTCAACCCAATCTTCAATGATGACCTTATTACTATCAATCTTATCAGTTTGTGTAGGTGATTCTAGTGTATCATTCTTCTCACCTAAACATTCACTTTTCACAGATTCACAAGATTGAGTAGATTCATTCAAACTAGCAAGTTTTTGTAAAAGATCATCCCTTTCCTTGGTGAGCTTTTCAACCTCTGATATCTTACAACCTAACTTGCAATCACTCAATTTTAATTGATACTCTAGTTGGTTGTACTTATCTGTCCAAGCTTCTTCATTCTCTTTATAAACAAGAACTTTAGCTTCTACTTCTTCTAAAGTAAATATATATCCTAGTTTCTCAGACCTAGTTGTTCTATGATTCTCTTTTTCAAGTTCAAGATCTTTAAGCAAGGTTTGATAAGAAGCATGACAGTTAACACAGAATTTTACCTTCTTGGTTGAATCACTGGATGATGTGTAAAAAGTGGCCATCACTGCAAACTTCACGGGATCAATAATCGTTCTTCTTATGTAGAATTTCCCCCTGGCGACTGATACCACGTGTAGATCAAAACTTCCACTTGTTCTACGATCCCAACGTGTAGATCAAAACTTCACGTGATACCACGTGTAGATCCCAATTCGTAGACAGTTGTTGTAATATGGATCTTTAACCTTTAACTTATAAAGGGTTTAGCAACTTCGGATAAATCCTAAGCTACTAAGTGGAATTCTACCTGTAACTTTAATGAGTATGCAGAATCTACTCAGTAAGGCTAAGAAGAACACAAACAATAAGAATAGCAGAACACAATAATAATATCAAACCAAGCTTCAATATTATTAATACGGTCACTCTTAATGGTGATAGGGTTTTACAACCTTTAAGCTATGAACTAACTAACTAATAACTTGAGGAACGTGTATATTTGTGTGTGTCGATATTTTTCTACACCAAACATACGTGCCTATCATCTCTTTATATAATAGAGATGCTAGGGTTACAAACTTATCCTACAAGTAAAACAATATATTCTGTAATCTTTTAATAAAGATAAGTATTTTGCATGTACTCCATCAGCTTATAGAATCTTCATTATGCATATTTAGTCCTTCAATTATCTTCATTGAAGCATATGTAGTTTTGTTGTATCAAATCACATATACACGATTGTATATGACCTAACACTGTGTTTTCATATCACACATTCAAACACTCCTTATATGATAGTGAATTCCTTACTAATGCATGTTGAGTTATTATGGACTTGTTATGGTTATTGAGATTATTTTTATTTCTTCACATACAAGTCTTGGCAAACTTTATATTGATACTTGATAAAAAAAAATTGCATAAAAATCACACCAAACTCATGAAAAATGAGGGCTTTATCTGCTTTGAGTCTGTGTGGCGGTGGGTTCGAATCTTGTGAATTTGTCGGTCAAATGATCGAAAACCATGGTTACCCAAAAAATTGCATAAAAGGTACAAAGTTTTTATAAAAAATAAAATTCAGTGATAGCTAAATTTCAAGGCAGTTCATTCAAATATTGGCTTTCATTTACAAGATTTGCTCAAAATTCTTATGAAAAGAATCTGGTTAGATAAACGCAATTAGTAGATTTATTGAAGTTTGAAAGCGTAAATGAAAAGAAACGAGTTGTGAAGCCCCGCACTTCACTGCAGGATGTTTGAATACATAATTATTGATTTCCGTTGCGAGCCGTCGCTAAGTGCAATGGCCTAACTGTGTAACGGATCGATAACCCTAAGGACCATTTTTGTAAATTTTTTGTTAGTTTTGTCACGGAAAATGTCCTAATGTTAGTGTTTCGTTGCAAAGTTAGTCATAAAGGACTAACTTTGCAACGAACCTGTTACATAAAGGACCGACAAAAATTTATAAGAAAAATGTTAGGAATACGTTTTTTCTTATAGAAGATTCGGTCACCCCACGTATGTTAAAGCATTGTTTAGCTCGTAGCATTTATAATAGTAATTAGTACGTAGATTAGTATTAGTTAGTATTCGTGGAGTCGGGTCGGGTCTTTACCCACTATCAGCCCGATCCACAGCCCAGCAGTGGCAAAATACCTTGTACATATAAATGGTCCTCTCCATCCTTGGAGAGGGTGGAACCTTCTCAATCTTATTTTATTTTTTTTGGTTTTCTCTCTAGGTTCCATCTCTTTCTCTCTCTACTTTCTCTCTCTAGTTTTCTTCTTCTTTCTTTCTTCTTTATTCGATCCATACCAAGTATACCACACGTGTTTGATGTTATGTGATATCCTACAATTGATACAAGAGCGAAGGTTTCATCTTAGGACTTGGTCTTTCTTGGAGTTGTGTTTGGTTTTGTGGTTCGACTTGGTTATTTTACATTCTTCATAGTTTTCACCATAGTTTGATCTTGTTTGTGGTTCATTTTGATGTTATGGTTGTACTTTCATGTTATGGAGTGTTAGAGTAAACTAGTTTGGTCCTTGGTTTATTCATTTCATCGGATTTGTGGATTTTGGATTGAAATTCGTGGGTTTATATTGAATGTTCTTGGTGGTGATTAACTTGTTTCTTGGTGGAGATTAACTCAAAATTGGGTAAAAGACGAAAAAGGACGAAAGTGACAGTTTTGTTTTATTTGTGGCGATTAAGTCTGATGGAGATTAAGTCTGGTGGCGATTAAGTCTGGTGGCGATTAAGTCTGGTGGCGATTAAGTCTGGCCAAAATAGCAATTATCTTTTCAAAACAAGCGATTAGTTCCTACCTTTTTTAGTTAGCGATTAAGTTTTAGTAGCGATTACCTCTATTCTTAGTGGCGATTAGTTTCATCCTTACCTTGACTCGATTTGACCAGGAGAGAACTTAACAAAAGGGAAATCAACAACTACCATCTCTAATCTATACAACAAATCCCAAACCCACATTCCGAGACTCATTAACGTCAAAACGAGATCTCAGTTTTCATCCCTTTTGGTTTCCATTAATCGTCATAAGACAAAAGCCGAAAAGAAAAAAAAACTTATCATCGATCATCTCTATTAAAGCCCAGCTAAGTTTCAATATTCGAACCCTAAAAGGAGAGAACTTAAACAACTTTGTTTATTCTCCGATTAATTCGTTCAAGCAAAACAAATACAAGAGTAAAACAAAGTACAACAAAAGAAAAATTGGAAACCAAAGGATCTCAGTTTATCTCTGTGTGCTAAGGTAGATTTGTTCATACTTCATAACAACAAGAGTATCACCATCACTGATCCGTGAAGAAGCATATGCTTCAAATTAATATCAGAACACTTTAAGAAATCACAAAGACAAACGTGTCTCATGCTCTCTTATGTTCCTTCAAACAAAACGATAAATTACAACAACAAACCTATGTTAAACGTTTGAAGAATCATTAGTGGGACTCGTAACGTGAGCAAATTAAGTCTTGAAGCCCTCGTTGCATCTTCAAACCAACATAGGGTTTAACAAAGACGTTTACAAGTCGTATTTAGAATTGAATATAAAGATGAGTGAGTTTGTGTTCGGATTTTCAATGAAAAAAAAGGGGAATGTATTTGTTTGATCTGTTTTTGTGAAAGATGCAGTGACTGCGTGTATAAGTGAGATTAGGGTTACGAAATATTAGGGCTTGGATAGTGTGTTTAAGTGGTGTTATATAGGGCAAATTTTTTAGGTTTAGTGTTAGTGGGCTGCATCTATTTTATAACGAGTTGGGCTAGAAGATTTTTGTAGACACGAGTTTAGTAGTTACGTGTTGGGCTGGTCATTTAGTGGAAACATGTTTCACCAATCAACTACTCGGGCTTCATTCTCACTTTGTCTTGGGCTGGAAGTTATAACTTGACCGTGCAACTATACAATCTTTTTGGATACAAAGAAAAATTTGTAACGTGTCACAAATTAAATATTGCGGGTTTTTATTGAGCTTCGATAATCCGAGACTGAGAGTTATTTTGGTGATTATATTGTCGAGCTGATTGGAGATAACCACGGTGTTGAGTGAGCCTTTAGAATCCGCGATTGTGTATTAACTTGGGTTGTGATAGTGTCGAGCTTATTGGATATATCTATAGAGTTTTCCTCATATTTCTACACACAAACATTGTCCGTTATTTGCTGTAACGTGTCAACTTTCACCACCAAAACTCACTTCAAACCTAACCTAATCTAATCCTAGGTGTTTCACGGTTTCTTCTTGATTTTTGTAAAATCCCGCGAAAGAAACTATTTCTCGGTTTAAATCATAGAATTGTAAAATCCCGTGCACGTTCATAATCATGTCTACTAATTTAGATTCTGTCATCTGGGAGATACTCAAATTGTATGACATGTTTGATGGCCATCAGATCTTCAACAATGTACAACAGACTAATGGTTTTGTTTCTGATATTGATAATGTGGAATCATCGTGCTCGAGTTCTCAAGAGAAAGAGTTTCATCAGCCACATAAATTGTTCAATAACGCAGAGAAAAGCTCCATAGAATGCTTCCGACAACTTCATTCACACCTCTCGGTACTTTTAGAGGGAAATGGATTCAAGATGGGATTCGAACGTGCATTTGCAACGCTCTTTGGTCAAGATGTTGAGGATTTCACTGACACAATGATTCTCAACTTAGATCAACTACAACAACAACTTGACCAAGGAAATTCTTTCAAAATGGAATCCATGGCTGCCCTTTGTGTGATTGACAAACAACTCCAAGTGTTCTTTGATTCAAAATTCACTCTGGAGTATGACTATTACAGTGAGATGACTAAAAGGTGTTTTGCTGATCACACGGGAATTGAGGTTGACACGTTCAGAGATACACTCATCCAACTCATGGGTGATGTTCAGGCGTTCATTGAGGAAAGAGCACAACACAGACTTATGTATGACGACAAGGTGAAGGCATGTCGGGTGCAATCATGTGATGGTATTAATGACACGGGTAAAACTTTGGATGCTGGGTCAGTTGTCACGATGCGCAAAGAATCAAAGACTGATAAGCTTGACACTACCAGCAGTTCAGTGACTCCAGCCACCCATGGCATGGATGCAGATCTTAGACCAGTTAATGAACAAATGTCATGTGCTGAGGTACCTATAACTGTTCAACAAAATGTGCTCTCTAATGAACGACAGCATACTGATCAAATCAAACTCAATTATGACACAAATTTGTTGGAAAAGACTGATAGCAATACCATGTCTAATTCAACAAATATGAGTCATAAAGGGGGAGAAAGCGATCAGGATGCTGAACGTGATGACTTGTTAAGTTCTGTGTTTACGGCTGATGCTTTTAAATCAAATGATATGGTTGATAAAGAAGTTTTTAATGAACTTTCAAAAAATTTTTTACAGCTTGAAAAACATTGTATTTCTCTTGAAATTGCAATGCAACAAAAGGAAGAAAGTCTTCAGATTAACCAACCATGTAAAGATCCGGAACTTCCTGATTTCCGTGAATTCTTTATGATTAATGATTTGAAAGCTCAGCTAGAAACAAAGAACTTGACAATCAAAAACCTGAAAAACCGTATTACTGAGTTGTGTGATATGTGTAATGAAGTTAAAGCTAAACATGACTGCGCTGTTATTGAATTGGAACATAATGTGGCTAATTTACTTGCAAAAAATGAGACTTTGAAACATCAGTGTAATGAATTGTGTGAATCTATCAAAGATATTAAAACTAAGACTTTAGAACAGATAACCTCTTTGACTGCCAAAAATGATGAATTCAAAGCTCAACTTCTGGAAAAGGGTTTCACAATTGCAGCATTAAAAAATTAGCTAAGAAAAGCAACAGGGAATAGTGTGAACACTAAGTTTGCACAACATGCAATCCTTTGGGGAAACCAGTTTTACCATCGAATAGAAACCAATCAGTTGTTAGACAACCGACTGCGTTTAGATCTGAATGACCAAAATTTTCAAATACTCGGTTTGCCTACCAAGTTGATGCGGAACAAGTTTTGACAAAACCAGTCACTCCACATTATTTTCCTAAGACTATTTCTTCTAGTTCTCCTAAACCTCAACATGTAGCCACTCCTGCTCTCAGCTCCTCTAGGATTAGTTCGAAAATAGTGTCAAAACCAAGCATTAAGATTCAAAACACTTATGATCTAGAAAGGGCTAGGAAAAGGGCACTACTTCATAAGGATGGTATCTTAGGTTCACAACCTTGTATGATGCCTCCTAGGTTATTGAGGAACACTGCTAAGATTCAACCGGTTAAATCTAGGTTTCGTAGTAAGTCATCTACCATGCATAAGAAGCAAAACGAACCTAAAACTCCTCCTAGGTGGATACAAACTGCTAAATCATTGGAGACTAGGAATAACGATAAGTCTTCCACTATGCATAAGACGCTTAGCAATCCTAGACCTTGCCAAAAGTGGATGCCAACTGGTAGAATTTTTAAGAACGTCGGACTTAAGTGGTTACCTACCGGAAAGTTGCTCACTAATGGCAATACCAATACCATGGTTGAACGTGAAACCCCTAAGGGTTTGGATACTGCTGCTACTAACCCATATATATGCAATCAAGCTTGTAATGTTAGTGCAGGTAGTCCTTACTCTGTTGCAGGTACATCAATCACTCACTACATGAGAAGACTCAAAGTCTGGAGGACTAAAGCAATCATATCTCCGGCTTCAGGAGTCTTGGAAAGTCAATGTTGATGTATGTGTACTATGACGTCTGAATATATCAGTTCAGGCCTCGTTCTTCAACGTATGTCGTTTGGACAATTCAGTTCAAGCCTCGGTCCTCATTGTCAACATTATGGTGTCTGATGACAACACATCAGGCCCCGTTCATCAAATAAAAGAAGGGTGTACGATTCAGTACGCCTTATCTTCGGAAGAAGAGAAATCTTCTTATTTTTGATCATCTTCAACAACATGCTTCATGCTTTCTCCATGTTCGTTCATTCATCAAGTGGATCTACCTATCTTTGATCGAATTCTTATACACTTGGTCAATCAAAAATTACAACCTCGTTTGCAATTTTTGAGGGGGAGAAGGGTGAATGAAATACATGATTGATAGTATTTTTCATTCACTTGCTACTCGGGTGAATGAAATACTTGATTGATAGTATTTTTCATTCACTTGCTACTCAATCAAAAATGGCAAACTTCGTATGAAATTTTTGAGTGTATGCTTATTCACTTACTTTGTATGCAATTTTTGGTTTTTGTGCGTATTCAATCAAAAATGGCAAACTTCGTGTGAATAAACTACATGATTGAGTGTATTTTTATTCACTCTCTACATGATGATTGATGCTTGAAGTATGGTCATTCGACTCTCCTCCGATACCTAATTCTCCATTTACTAAGGATGACTGGGATTTATGTTTGATGAATACTTCCAAGCCTCTACGAATGTTGATCATCTAGTTCCTGAAGCTCGTGTTCCGGTTCCTGTTGACTCAACTGGTTCACCTTCGTCAATCTACATTGATCAAGATGAACCATCTTGAAGTATTTCTCAGACTACTCACGAAACCCAATCTCCAGTTATTCCTCAAGGTATTGATGATGACTATCATGTTATTGTAGCTGCACATGAATAATGATCCGTCTTCTGGTATTCCTTTCTTAAAATCGGACTCTGAAGAATCCCCTTCTCCACGGATTACTGTTCCTTCTAATGTGCACTCTGTAAATCAACCACAAGAATATAAAGGAAAATGTCGGCTAAGAATTTGGAAATGGAATGTCAAGTGATCACAGAGTTTATTTGGTAATATTTATTTGAGATTGAAGTGAAATTTCACGGGTGAGTGTACTTAGTATCTTGATGATCCTTGATGAGTGCTCAAACACTCATCATTTTTGGTCAATTCTGAAACGCAAAACATCTGAAAACACGCAAAATCACATCAAAATGATGAAAATATCCAAGGATCGTGTTTTATGTGTCTCAAATGCAAAATGTTTAAAAACAAATGAAAAACGAGCAAAGTTTACAGAATTGGCAGTTTTAGTCCCCCAACTTTCAAAGATTGTCAAAATTAGTCCCTGGTCAAAATATTTCAAAGAAAAGTCAATTTAAGTCCTTGGAAAGTTAAAAATGTTCAATATTGATCCTTGGATAAAAGTTTTATGGAAATGGCAAAACAAACCCCTCAACTTTGGAAATTGGCAGTTTTGGTCCCTAGGGTTTTG
>LBNU01020386.1:31406-85403 GCA_014162995.1 Artemisia annua | reverse complement strand
CTAAAGGACCCTTTATGGCCTAAAGCAGGAGCCTTGGGCATGGTTTGATGTACTGTCAATGGTTCTCCTGGCAAATGGATTCTCTAGTGGTGTAGTGGAACTTCACTTTGCAAGGACAGAGTTTCAGCTGGCAGATTTCTTCACTAAGGCACTTCCTGGAGAACGGTTTCGATTTATTCTCCAGCAACTTGGTTTGGAGAGTCTCATGCCAGTATCACTCAAAAGTCTTCAGGAAGAGAATGAGGAGTAATGGATTCGCTTCAAATATCCTTGAATATAATATAAAACCCATAAAAGAAAAATACAAAAATATAAAACCTATAAAAACTATAAAAATCAGAAAAACCAGAAAATACCAAAAATATAGTTTTTTTTAAGGCATGTATTCTGGCACCGATAACATTTATGGTCCTAGAAATGTCATTCAATAATGACACGGGTCTTTAAATGAAGTTCGAACAGAAGTTCAAAATGTTTTCAAAACATGCCTATATGGCTTGCAGTTATTTCAGACTGTAACCCGTTTGTAAAATTTTGGCTTGCTATTACTTCAGATAGCAACCCGTGCTTCTAAATGGGGAAAACACGTCCCCAAAAAGGACGGTTGTTCCTCGTACCGGGTGAAGTTCACTCGGGCATGGATTACTTTATATCCATGTTTCTCCGAAATGTTGTACGCTTCAGTGCAACATTTCTAGAAAAAGAAGAGAAGTCTTCTTTCATCCCAAAATCTCTCTCTTTATGATTCTTCAAGAGAGATTTTGTGGTTTACAAGGTGGCTATCGGACTTAAATTTTCACAAATACCTTGCCGCTCAACTTAATGACTACAAAACGTTAAATTGAAAATGGGTCATTAATTGAGGGGGAGCGTATTTGCTTTAAATTTCTGCACCTTTAAAAGCTTTGTGCACCAGCAGCAGTAAAAAAGTGTCTCAAAATCAGCAAATGTTAAAACTTTTATCACGTTTTCTCCCAATTTTCTTCTAAAAACATTTAAATCAATTGGGATCACAAAATCTCAAAAGATTTGAAATTTTATGATCGGGGGAGAGAATGTGATTTAAATATGAAATCTGATTTAAAAAGTGATGCTTTTGGACTCAAAGGTTCGCTCTCCCGTATGTGCTAAAATTTTGAAGTTTTTGAATTTTAATCAAAGCACATATTGAGGGGGAGCAAGTGGATAAAATGGTGAATTATTGATCTCAAATGAACGCTTTCCCGTATGTGCAAAAGTTTAAAACTTTCAAATTAAATCAATCAAGATGCACATATTGAGGGGGAGCAAGTGGCTAAGAGTCTTTCGCGTGTTTTTACAATAACAAGTAGAAACCGTGAATTGATTACGACTCAGATTTGACTCATGAGTTGACGAAACATGAAAAGTCTTGAATCGAAAGGACTAGTCCTGGCCGGGAAATAATTTCAAGCTGGTTTAACCAGTGATGTAAGCGTGTCTCGAAGAGGACTGGTCTAAGTAGAAAGTACCGTTTCGAGAAACTCTTCGTAGATGTATACTTTGACGGGTCTAACTTCCTTTTTAAGGAATGTTAACAACTTCAAGTTAGTTATTAGGGCTCGTTATCACCTAGAAGCTGATAATGGATCCCTTTAACTAAGCAACGTAAACGTGTCCCTAGGGTATATGTCCATTGAGAGCGGATCAATTCAAATAAGTGCAACTCACCCCGACATGTGCAAATTTCTATCTTAAACCTATGAGCACATGTTAAGGGGGAGCATTTGAAAAATGATAAAACTCTCGAAGTGTTAACAAAATGTGTTTCTTAATCATAAACACTTTGATAGAATTTTTAATGATTTGGTTATATGGCGATTGTGGAAAGATACCAAAAGACCGACCACTTTACTTTAAAGCATGGAGTTATAAGGATGATAAGGTTAGGTATATGCTCCCATGATCCACCAGAACCGGAGGGATCTTCCCAGGGACAATCCAATAGATAGATTAGAAGTCCTTAGGAATGATCGAAAAAAGGAGAAAAGTGAGAAAGGGAAGAGTGTCGACTGAGATTGAGCTAGGACTGGAACAAACCCAACAAGGTTCTAGTAATGAAGTCTCGGTAAGCACTGAAGGGGTTGAAGAATTAAAAAGAAATGAAATGAGAAAGGGTGAAAAGAAATAGCCCTCCAATTATTCAACCTTAGGGCAGAAACCGGGTTCAACTCATATGCTACTGATTGTTACTAAGGTAACATCGGTATTGAAGAAAAGACGTCATGGACCCAGTGACGCACTGCACTAAACCTTCCATCCACTCAAGTTCTCTTAAAAGAGCTTGTTTCATTCTCACGGGGAACCGGTGTAATCTATCGACTTGTCTCTTAGAGCTAGTTGATATTGAAACAGGAGACCCCTCCCTAGTCTCCGCATAGGATAACCAAATTGCACTTATCGAGTCTAGAGCCAAGAGATGCATCAAAAGATCTCATAGGAACACTTGATACTTCTACACTGGTTGTTCAACATTAAGGACACCAGTTGTAATATTTTGAGTCCTACGCAGATCTTAGCAATCTGCCAAGAACACTTATGAGGGAATATACATAAGTATTTCCCAGTGATTGAGTGGAAACTCCTGCCAGGGTCAACATCAAACAGCCCTGACAGTACGTCACTTCGGTAATCTCTTGTGGATTGCGCTTAGTGTTCTCGGTGGTGTCCCAAAAGGTCTACAGTCGTGGGGTGATCTCCAGCGACTCACCTAATCGTTGGTGTACTTCGGTATGTCAGTGAAAGCCCTTTCGGGGGCATCCGATTAGGAACGGCCTTGGTAAGGATTAGAGAAAGTCTTCACACTATGCTGTTGACGATCTCGAAGTCCGAACTTGTAAGTGCCGGTATGTTTATTACTAACCAAGTTTTATGCAGCTCAACATACCAAACTTATCATGTTCACCACCATCACTCTAGTTCCACATGCTCATACCAACATCTAAAAGGAACCTTCAGAACTGTTCAACCATGGAGATCTACTCAACTAAGATGTATGGGCATGTTGGAAAGGCGTATTCACACCAAAGACTACGAAGTTGACGGTTGCTGCTGATTGCTGAAAAGGTGCTGATTCATCACCTCATGCTTACACTTCAACACCAAATCTAAAGAAATCATGATCATGGAATGGGCTTCAACTATGCTTCCACAACTCTGATGCAGAAGATCATGATCCAGAAAAGTGTGAGCATGACAACTCAAAGACAATCACAACATCACAAAGAGACACTTCTACTCAAAGATGACTTGAAGCTAATTATTTGGATGATGAACACGAAGAAATGCCAAAGATCATCCTACTCATCAAGCAAGTCATCTAGAGTCCGCTGCTGAAGGCACTAAGTACTTTTCAATGAAGAATCAACAACTACGAGCTACAAAAGTATCTTCAAAGATCTCAATGCTAGAATTCAAGACTTAATTTCTGGGGTGACCTCCCTTAGGGGGAGATTGTTAGGAATACGTTTTTTCTTATAGAAGATTCGGTCACCCCACGTATGTTAAAGCATTGTTTAGCTCGTAGCATTTATAATAGTAATTAGTACGTAGATTAGTATTAGTTAGTATTCGTGGAGTCGGGTCGGGTCTTTACCCACTGTCAGCCCGATCCACAGGCCAGCAGTGGCAAAATACCTTGTACATATAAAAGGCCCTCTCCATCCTTGGAGAGGGTGGAACCTTCTCAATCTTATTTTCTTTTTTTTTTGGTTTTCTCTCTAGGTTCCATCTCTTTCTCTCTCTACTTTATCTCTCTAGTTTTCTTCTTCTTTCTTTCTTCTTTATTTGATCCATACCAAGTATACCACACTTGTTTGATGTTATGTGATATCCTACAAAAAAAAGGGTAATGATATGTACACATATCATTTTACTTTGCACACATAGAATTAATGAGTAAGGACAAAAATACCCCATGTGATTTTATGTGTGCAAAGTAAAATAAAATGTGTAAATATCAATGCCAAAAAAAAATGTAATGTAACGGTTGTTAGTTAACGACCGTTAGTAGATAACGTCTGTTAACTAACAGCCGTTAGTACTGTAGCTAGCAAATCTGCTCCTAGCCATCATGGTATTTATACTTTATGTAATAGTAATAAATTAAAGGAGTATGTAAGCTGAAAATATTCTGTCATTTAGGGTGGGTTATGTAAACTAACTATCTTACATATGGACCATCGATCTATTAGAAAGTAAAAAAAAAAAAAAAAATCTAAAAAGTGTTCCTGGGCTGACAAGTGTCCCCCACTTATTTTATTTAAAAAATCTGCATAGGGGCAAAATAGTAAAATTACCCATTTTTTCTTTTTCCACCTCAAATTTCAAACGCACATATCTCTTAAACGACAAACTTTTAGAAAAAACCGATTTCACCATAATTTTTAAAATTTAACCCTCTTTAATTTGTTATAAATTTTGTTAAAAATTTTGAAACTTTTTTTTTACATAAGAAATGGGTGTTAATTTTCTTGATTTTTGGGCATTTTCGACCTTATTTTGTACCATCATAAATGCCGAATTGTGAAAAATTTAAAACATGAAAGTCGTAGATTTTGGTTCACTCTTTACCTAGAAATTTGAATCACTCAAATCTAATATGATATGAGTGAGATATCGTATGTTAAAGATGATGTTTTACTCATATTTGTTGCACACAACGTGTTTGATGAAATGTTTAGCTTAGATTTTTTGTCTTAAAATCGAGTTAAATGCACTAATTTTTGTACAACAATGCACCTTTAGTCATTTTATTAATGTAAGATTCAATTTATTTTATTTTATTTTTTTTTAATTTTTTTTAACTGAAGAACCTTATTAACTGATGAACCTTATTAACTGATTTTTAAAAAAGACATTTTGTTCATCAGTTACTTTGGTTCATCAATTTCAGGTTCATCAATTTTTTCAGATTCATCAATTTCAGGTTCATCAAATTTCATCAAATGTTTGGGTTCATCAATTTTTTCAGGTTCATCAAATTTCAGGTTCATCAATTTCAGGTTCATCAAATTTGATCAAATGTTTGGGTTCATCAAATTGATCACAGTTCTTTTCAGGTTCATCAAAAAATGCACACTAACTGAATACTAACTATTGCTAACATATTAAAACACCACAACAAATTCCAAATTGCAAAACAACATTTAAAATAAACTGAAACAAAGTATCAAAGGCATTTCTTTTTAATCTAATTTTCCATTAATATTGATAAGATTAACAACTGATCAATAATTCCATACATGAAACCATTTCAATTGTTCATACATACAATCCATGAAAATTAAACAAAAGACATAAAACATAAACATATGAGACCAAACAAAAGAAACTTCACATCCCATGGAGACAACCCTTCAACCAGTCATGGCCTCAATCTGTTCTTCCTTGGTCTGGACTTCCTCCTCAGCATCAGCAATGAGATCATTCAGGCTTTGCAGCTTAGCCCTGGCATTCTCCTTGTCATCCCTAAGATCATGCAGAGTGTCAAAGAGGTCTTCCCCCTCTCCAAGACCTTCCAACTCAGTGATTAAAGAATTAAACTGCCCAATCTCATTCTTCAATGTAGTGACCTCTTCACGCATCCTGTTTATAAAGCCACGGAGACTGGAGATTTGTTGACCCTTGAAGAAACTCATGTAACCATCAACAGAGGTCTCCCCGCTAAACTCAACAAGGTCATCAATCACACGCCTAGCAACTTTGTTTGGTCGTGATGGTGCTGCCATTGATAATCAATTTGGGTAAAATAAGGATTGATTGAAATTATTTTAATAATTGTTGAAGAAGAGTGGTAGGGATTGTGATGTGGGAAGTAGGGTTTATATAGGGGATTTTTGTGGTGGAGATTAGCGGTGTGAAAGTGGTGTGATTAATACGCGTTGGAACCATCATGATGAATTGACGATTAAGTTGCAGGCGGCGGTTTCTTTTAGAAAAACGAGGGAGGAGTACTCGGGATGATGAGAACCCATAAATCGTGTGTATGACTAAGTCATAATGTTTAAAAATGGCAAACTAAGTCCTCCTTATTTTAAACTATCACTATAAATTAGGGTTGTTAATCGGTTCGGTTCTCGGGTTTGTTTGTTTAGTTCGGTTTTGTCAAATCGGCTATATTTTTATTCGGGTCATTAAACACAAAAACGTTTAAAACATACTAAATAAACGAAAACGGACAAAATTGACCAAACCGGACTAAAACGGAGAAAATGGACAGAACTGGACGAGAACGTGTAAGAAAAAGTATGAAATGAAGGAAAACGTCTAAAATAGATGAAAACCGCTATAAACGGACAAAAACGTGTTGAAACGGACTCAAACATGAAATAACGGGCGAGAACGTGTAAACAAGGAAAAGCATATGAAAAAGGACAAAACCCTATGAGAACGGGAAAAACATGTATAAACGGACTAAATCATGAAATAACGGGCGAAAACATGTAAACACTGACGAAAACATGTAAACCTGGAAGAAAGCGTATAAAAACTGACGAAAAAGGACAAAGACGTAAGAAAACGGATGAAAACATATCAAAACATATGAAAAAGGACAAAAACTATGAGAACGGGAAAAACATGTATTAACAGACTAAATCATGAAATAACGGGCGAAAATGTGTAAACACTGACGAAAACATGTAAACCCGGAAGAAAACGTATAAAAACTGACTAAAAAGGACAAAGACGTATGAAAAAGGACGAAAACGCACAAGGGTCGGGTTACTGTGCCCAACTTATCTTTACACCTACCAAGCCGGTGCAACCCATGCATGACCGGTGATAATGGCTAATTCACATGGTGGTTCATGGATATTAGGTTATAACTGGTCACATACATTAATAGTATATATAATTCACATGGTGGGTAATGGATATTAGGTTATAACTGGGTTACCGTGCTCAACTTATCTATACACCTACCAATTGTCATGTTACGACATGATTCAATCAATAGTATATATAATATTATATTATGAAAAACCCGACCAAATTGTCAATTTGCTCTCTCCCCGATAATGAAAATACCAGTTTGGTCAAAGAAAGTCAAAACACAATATTTTCCAGAAATATGAGATATTACCGGGTCGTTTTAACTAAATAAGATGAACATAAATGTACGTACATCGGATGTTCACAAACTTAAATGAACGGACGAGACTTTTGTTCATGTTCGTTCACTTAATAAATAAACGAACATAAAAGAACTTACCAAACGGTTCATGAAATGTTCACTGAACATTCATTTTGTTTACAGCCCTACTTACGGGATTCTAAAAGGCCGGGAAATACTAATTTGAAATTTAAAGCCTAATTTATGTTTCTTATGTCATAGATGACTAAAAATAATTTTAGAAAAAAGAATTTTATTTTTTTGACTTTTATTTTATTTGTTATGAATTAAAAACAAATTTAAAGTAATTAAATTATTAAAAATATTAAACTGACGAATAAAACACAAGAAAAATTTGCAATAACTACTTAAAGTATTGAAGTTTGAAGGAACAATAAAAGTGAGAAAACAGCTTATTTAAATAAGCTGTAATAAGCTTAAAAGGATAAATAAGCTAAAATGCTAAAAAGTTTGGTTAAATACAATACTATGTAGGAGTATAACCAAAAAAGTCCCAAGGGCAAGTGGTAAGGGTGTGGTGTGTAGAGGCGTTCAAAAGGTTGAGATTGGTGAGGTCTCGGGTTCGAGCCTCTGGTTCCCCTTGATTTTCCAGCTTCCCTTTTTATGTTTTTAACAAAACTTTTTGATAAGATATTTCTAATCAACTTTCCCTCCAATATGCTTGTCAAATATTTTTGTAAATTCCCTCCAATATGACATCAGAAATACTCAGTTTAGTAATGTGCCTAATTTAATTTTGTTCCTCCCAAAGATTGCATCAATCCCATTCCAAGCTAATCAAAAAATTGTTGATAGTTAATTGGTTTAAGATTGAGCATTTGTTTAACAAGATTGCATAAAACATAATAAATTACAACACATTCAAACGCATAAAACATGTACATTGCATTGCATAATACTAATATTGTTAGATTACATTCCATAAGTGACCAAACTAAATAAGATGTCATAACTAACATTAGTAATACTTAATTACATGTTTCTGGTAAAGTACCCCCATTAATGTGTGATTCATAACACACATCCAAAACAAGTTATATACTAAAATGGGGTATGCAAAAATAGATCAAATGTACTTCCAGAACTCAAGAATCAAATCCAGAATTAACTTAGCAAAGATGAAAAGCGGGATAGACATTGTCTTGAAAATCAGATCCATTGACATCAACATTCAAATGTATAAACTTGAATCTGATCAATTTCTCAAAGTCGAAAGAGCATTGTTGGGCAAACATCCTCCACCTTCCAAACACACTAACAGTTGCAGGCATCTCCGGCTCCTCATCGTGGGACTCCGTCGTCATAGTCATGAAACACTAAACACCACGATGTTTCATGAGCACCTTACGGTATGTGTGGATAGGATGGTGGAACAGGAATTCTTCCGGGATTTCCTGCAGTTGTTTGTAGTAAGTATATATTTTGTTTCAACGACTTAAACGAATGTAAACAATATTTATGAATGTATATATACGTACAAGTTTCTGAATCAGTTGAATTGCTGAAAATCTTTTATAGAATGAATGCCCTTCACCAAAGTGGTCTCGATGTGAAGGCCATTGGCAAATATGTTTCATTCGATTGTCATCTACAAAGAATTGTTTTTAATTTTTATCAATAAATAAATCACTGACGATAATAATTTGGAGTATGAAAGTATATCATAACTTTTTACCTCTTTCGGTAGCTAACAAACCAGCTGAACCCTTAGCAAATTGGTGGCACCAAGGAAATGCGCGTTTGTACTTAGACTACCGTCACTTTTGAAGCCGGTAAGCAATAACTCTGCAAAATATTTCCTTGTGAAGATGATTGTCATTCTAGCTTCTAAACCCAACACTTCTTCAATGTGGTTCCAGGCCCCATGTCCAATTCATACACATTATGGCCGTTGGCTCCTCCCGCTTGAACAAAATTAACATTCACGTCAAACTTGAACCCGTCTCTGTGGATTCTGAGTTGGTGTGCAATACCCATTCCTTCAAGGAATGCAGCAGGTAGTGTCTGAAAATAATTATTAATACTAACCTTATTAGTAAATAAAAATTAAACATTCATTGAGTTATGAAATCACACATTTGGCGTAAGATTAATTAATTACCAATATCTAATACCTGGATCTCATCATAGAAGTAAAAAACACGAGTCTGGAACCTTGAAAACCGACCGGCATACATGTTGTACCCACCAAATTCTGTTCCGTCTTGATTGTATCCTGTGACATAGAAGCAGTCGTCGCCTTCCTCAACAAAATGCAATGTTCTAACATCACGATTAAGGTTTGCCAAAGCAAATGCCCTCCATCTTTCACCGCTTAAAACCATTGGGCCGTCAGTTTCAGTCTCTAATTACGAACCCTCTGTGCACTAGTGATGTAGATTTCCCTCCTTCCATTGAAACATGATGCTTCGTACACGTATGGTAGTTCCTGAAAGCATTTCAAACTTGTTTTTGACATTTACTAAATGAACATTTATGGTATATAAATTCATTAAGGCGTATGTGTGCGATTACCTGCGAGTCTGGATACGTGTTTGGGTTCAACCTAACAACAAATTCAGTAGCCATATTTCTACACAAAAACAGAGCATATGTTAAGGTAATACATTGTTTATACTATAAAATTCAAACACAAATAAAATCTTTATGTATCAGAAAGAAATAATTACGCCGGGGTCGCATTTTTTGTTAAGTGGCAACCTATACATTTGCATACTCACTTGCTAATCAACATTTGCTAATGAAACTCAAATGGATTAACACGCAAATAATTTAACATTCTACATTTAAAGTAATTCTATATATACAAACCGAACCCGACCGAAGCCCACTCATTCCTACAGGCAATTACAAACCGAACCCGATCGAAACCAACTCATTCCTAAAGGTAATACATTGTTTATACTTGACAAATATAACTCAAATGTATATCCAAAGTTCTTTACTGAATTATTTGTGTGTCAAATAACCAATTTTATACCACAACTTCAACTCATTCAATATGTACAATTATCCCCTAAAGAATCAACAATCTCTCATAAGTTATCTCATAACTAATCAACACAGTTACTATACTTGACAAATATAACTAACATACTCTTAGATTCTAATTTTCTAAGCTTTCAACTGTTTTTGATAGGCAACCCTACATGCAAGTTCTTATCATTCAAATATTGATTAAAACCATTTCACACAAATGAGTTTAAACTTCAATAACATGAATAANCTAATCTATATCAACCTAAATCTATCCCTTGGCTATTGATACCACTTGTAGGACCTTGGATACAACTTATTTCACAACTTATTCAATCTTATTCTAGAGAGAGAGTAGAGAGAGAGAGTGGAGACTTCATGTAAAAGATTAAGAACTATGTGTGTGTATTGCAAATGAAGCTCAACCTCAACAATGAGGCTTACAATACAATATAAAGCACTAGGAATATTAGATTTAGGCTTTGACATGTTTAGCCCTTGAACTTCCTAGTTTATGCTAACTTGAACATATAACTTTTGAAACGCTTTCTAACGCAACCTATTACATGATTTAAGACTTTAATGACCACACTTCATATTATAAAAATACAAAGCTAAAAAAATTTACTTTGATGTTGATCAAAAATCGATAAAACCTAACCTGTGGTAGTTGAGAGGAGTTGGAGATGACGGTTTGGTTGCCGGTGTGTGTTTTTGTGAATAGTAATGGTGTGGTTAAACCAAATGGCCGGATTTTCTTTTTACGTGATATATATTGTGATATACAATGGCATCATTGCTTCATAGACTATACACGCAAAAAAAATTTAGTCTAAGTGGCAGATGTATTTTGTTAAAAAAAAATAATAATAAATATAAAAAAAATAATAATAATAAATATAAAAAAAAATAATAAATATATATTTTTTTAAATCAAAATCAGACGTTCACAAACATAAAAGAACGGCCGCGACTTTTGTTCATGTTCGTTCATTTAACTAAACTAACGTAAAATATTGTTCATGTTCGTTCACTTAATTACTAAATAAACGAACATAAATGAACTTTTACCAAACGGTTCATGAAATGTTCACTGAACATTCAGTTTGTTTACAGCCCTACTTACGGGATTCTAAAATGTCGGGAACACGTATAAAAACTGACTGAAAAGGACAAAGACGATCGAAAAGACGAAAACGTATCGAAACATATGGAAAAGGACTAAAAGGTGTACAAAAGTAAGATAACGTATGAAAATGGCTGAAAACGTATAGAAAAGACTAAAACGGACAAATATTCACAAGGCTAGGGTTACCGACTTACAGTTTCCAACTTATCTAAGACACCCTAAAGATAGTATCACACAGTCTTCACCATAGTACATATGACTTACAGTGCCAAACTTATATAACAAGCCGGTGCAACCAATGCATGCCCGGTGATAATGGCTAATTCACATGGTGGGTCATGGGTATTAGGTTATAACGGGTAACATTCATTAATTGGTATTTGACATCATATGGCCATTGGTTTATAGTTTCTTAGAGTGTCATATTACGACATGCTTCAATTAATAGTATAAATACTATTATATTATGAAAAACACGACCATAAACAAAATTTTACCAAACGGTTCAAGAAATGATCACTGAACGTTCAGTTTATTTATAGCCCTACTTACGGGATTTTAAAAGGCCGGGGAATACTAATATGAAATATAAAGCCTAGAAATGCAAATTTATTTTTCTTAAGTCATAAATGACTAAAAATAATTTCATTTTTTTGACTTTTATTTTATTTTTTATGAATTAAAAACTAATTTAAAGTGATTAAATGATTAAAAATATTAGACTTATGAAGAATACACAAGAAAATTTTTGCAATAACTACTTAAAGTATTGAAGTTTGAAGGATAAATAAAAGTGAGAAAAACAGCTTATTTAAATAAGCTGTAATAAGCTTATTTAAGTAAGGAGAAACAAGCTAAAAGGCTAAAAAGGTGGTTAAAAGAATTAAAGAAGAAGGGTATAACGAGAAATTCCCAAGGGCAGAGATCGTGTTGTGGTGTGTGGTTAAGGTTGAAGTGTTGTTGAGGTCAGGGGTTCGAGCCCTAGTTCACCCATGGCTTCCTTTTTTGCAATTTTTTTAACTTGTTGTTAACCTTTGCTACTAGTTGTTAATCGTGGCTAAAGCTATTTTCCCTCCAATATTTTCATGAAATTTTGTAAAATTTCGTAAAAAAATTGAATGTTATTCCCCCCAAAGTTTGCATCAATCCCATTCCAAACTAATCAAAAAAATTAAAAACTCCTCCTATCACATCCACAAATCCCTCTCATTTCACCACAAATCCGGTCACCACCACAACTCTCCTGTCATAGACCCGCCACTCCCGCACTCCCGTCACCACTGGTAAGTATTGTTATGTTCCTTTTGTACACATCGTTCTAACAAAATATCTAAGTAACCATGTTAAGCCTATTAGGTAATTGGTTATTCCTCCTTGACCCAAACACCCCTTTAAGAACTATTTCATTAGACTTCATGGAAATATTAGCATAATTCAATACCAAATTCCATCTTTTAGAAATCCTCATCATTATTTGGAATGTCTTTTTAAATTTTAAGCTCATCAACTGCTTATTCATGGAACAAGAATTTAGCTAGTTAATTGGTAATTCCTCATTGACCCAAACACACGTTTAGGAACTGTTTCATTAGACTTCATTCAATTCTTAGCATAATGCAAAACCACATTTCATCTTTGAGCTATCCTCATTACTTGGACTGTCGTTTTAACTTTTAAGCTCATCAATTGCAGTTTGATGTTGTCTTCTATAATCAATAGCTTGGACTTTCTTTTTAACTTGGCTACAGGGACTACATTTATAAACATGGACAAGTCTTAGATGGGAACTAATAGGACCAGCTATCTTATGTTGATGGAGTAGCAGCGTTTCTTGATTATGCAGTAGACAACTTGCGGAAGATGGGGAACATCGACCCATAAGTTAATAAACGACATCTTTTACTGCCATGTCCGTGTACAAATTGTTTAAACCACATAGAGCATATAGTGGATGAAGTGCAGTTCCATTTATTTAGCAATGGGATTGATCTAACCTACATAAACTGGACTAAACATGGAGAGAAGGCTGAGCCATCAACAAGTGCCCCAAAACCTGTTAACGATACAATAGAGTTTGTTGACGACACGGATTTTACTTCAGATATTCCAACAGATGGCCAAGCAACAGTAGAAATGGTTAATGCTACAAAAGACAGATTTGATGAGAAAGACCTTGCAAAGTTTCAAGAACTATTATTAGACGCGGAGTAGCCACTTTACAAAGGATGTCCTGACTTTACAAAGTTGTCCGCAATAGTTAAACTACTCAACTTGAAGCGTAAGTATGGAGCTTCTGATAAGTTCTTTACTGAATTACTAGTATTGATAAAAAAGATGCTACCTACTGGTAACGAAATGGTTGAAAAAATTTACCAGGCCAAAAAACTAATGAGAATGATGGGATCCGGATACAAAAAGAAACATGTATGTAGCAACAACTGCATTCTTTATTGGAAGGATGATAAGGAGTTGACTTTTTGTCTAACTTGTGGGGTATCAAGATGGAAGGTGGATAATAAGACACGTAAAGTGTACGAAAACATTTCGGCAAAGGTAATGTGGTACTTTCCAATTATACCAAGACTGCAACGACTCTTCAAGTTAGAAAGTATTTCAGAAGATCTAAGATGGTACACAACAAGGAGGATAATAGATGGTGTTTTAACTCACCCCGCAGATTCAAAGGCATGGCGTACGATAGATGAAAAATTCCCCGAAATTGCTGAAGATCCAAGAAATCTACGGCTAGGAATATCGGCTTATGGGGTTGACGTCCACTCAGGAAATAGGCATCACAGTGTATGGCCAGTTTTAACTGTCATATACAACCTTCCTCCATGGTTGTGTATGAAAAGAAAGTTTATTATGCTTTCGATATTAATATCGGGATACCCGGGATATGATATCGATGTTTTCTTAGAACCGTTGGTTGATGATCTGAAAACCTTATTCGATGATGGGGTTGATACATATGATGCATTAACAAAAGATACCTTTAAGCTACGTGCCGTTGTGTTATGGACAATAAATGATTACCCTGCACTTGGTACATTATGTGGCTGCCCGTACAGTGGATTCAAAGGTTGTGTAGTATATGGGAAAGATACAAATTGTGTTAGACTTTCTTCCTCATCCAAGCAAAGTTATGTTGGTCACAGACGATATCTACCATATGACCATCCGTTCAGAAGGCAAAGGAAGGCATTCAATGGACAACCAGAATATCTCCCGGCTGTAAATCCAATGACCGGGGAACAAATATACAACGAGGTACAACATATTGAAAATAAGTGGGGAAAAGGAAAACGGACAAACAATAATGCATCAGAAAACCAAGAAGATACGAGAGGCAGAGGTGGGAAGATTCAAAAGCAGAAAAGAAACACAACAGAAGAAGAGGGTAGTTCAAGCCAATTAAATGGACAAAACGGTGCGTATTGGAAGAAATTCAACATTTGGTATCGAAAACTTAAGTATTGGAGGCATCATTCTGTTCCACATTGTATTGATTTTATGCACGTAGAAAAGAATGTTGCTGAGAGTCTCGTCAGAACTTTGCTACATGTTCCAGGAAAGACGAAAGATGGACTGAATGCTCGATTGGATCTGGCTGAGTTGGGGGTAAAGCAAGAGTTGTTTGCTATGCAATAACAAGACAAAACAACACTACCTCCATAGATTACACATTAACGAATGCTGAAAAAGACATTTTTTGTGAAACGTTACACAACATCAGGGTACCACAAGGCTATTGTTCAAATTTCTCTTGTTTGGTCAGCCTAAAGGATAGGAAGCTCATTGGCCTAAAATCGCATGACTATCACATGCTAATGCAAGAGTTTCTGCCCATTGCAATACGATTAATCATGCACCCACCCACACAATATGCTATTATCAGCTTTTGCTTTTTCTTTAAATCGATATGTAACAAAGAAATAATATTGCAAGAGCTAGATAATATGCAAGCATAACTGGTAGTGACACTGTGCCTACTCGAGAAGTTCTTTCCTCCATCATTTTTTGATATTATGATACATTTGACTATGCACCTAACTAGGGATGTAAAATTATGTGGTCCCGTATGCTTTCGGTGGATGTATCCATTCGAAAGATGTATGAAGGTTATTAAAGGACATGTGCAAAATAGAAATAGACCAGAGGGATGCATTGCTGAGGAGACTATTGCGGAAGAAACAATAGAGTTTTTTCGCGAATATCATAAATCCATGAAAACTATTGGTATCCCACCTGATAAACATGAAACTGATGAAAATGAGGAAGGAAAGCCATTGTCGGCCGGCAAATCAAGTGAAGTTTCTGCGGAACTCTTTCAGAAAGCACATTTGTATGTTATACAGAATACAGATGAAATTGTACCGTATATCGAGTAAGTGTTACTAACACATGTCTATTTCGTTACTGAAAATGATCTATCAAATATAATAATCATACACACATATATTGTTTCAGGCGACACAAGCAAGTTTTGAAAACAGAAAACCCTGGTAAACGAATAGCATTTCTGGAGAATGAGCACAGTAAATCTTTTGCTATGTGGTTACGCAAAGAGGTAATTAATCTTATGCTAAGTATGTAGGATGGACTATTTGGTTTAGTAGCTTCAGGGCTTGGTTTGATTTGCTAATATATATTTGTACTAAAATTCAGGTTGAGAGAGTTACAAATTGACAAAGAAAGTGTATCAGAAACTGTAAGGTTGATATCATATGGACCACGCGCCACCGTAGTAAAATACGATACATATAACATCAATGGGTATACGTTTCGTACAAAATGCCATGAAGGCAAAGTTTACCAGAACAGTGGGGTTAGTGTTGAGGCATTAGATCTGCATATATCTAAAGAAGTTGCAACCACAAGACAAGCATTTTATTATGGGGTTGTACAAGAGATATAGGAACTAGATTACCGTTACAGGAAAATTCCTCTTTTCAAATGTGATTGGGTTAATCACAGAGCTGGTGGTGTGAAACGCGATACTACTCTTGGGAATACATTGGTTGACCTGAATAATTTAGGTCACAAGGTTGATCCGTTCATATTAGCCTCACAAGCGCGACAAGTGTTTTATGTTAAAGACCAGGTAGATAAAAAATTGTCTATTATCTTTAAGACACTTCCCAAGAATTACAAAGATAAGTATGACGAAGTCGATGAGGAATTTAGTATCGTCATTCACCAGCACAATGATAACATATTGCCACGTGTGGATTGACGAGACTTGGGTAATGAATCACGAAATGACTACTATCGAACCGACTGTGGAGGTGTTGTTATACGAAAATCCAAGTGAACCATGTTATGTAATAAGAGCTTGGGAATTGTCCAATGTTTTTAGGTGTTTGTGTTATGTTAGGGATGTATCCTAACCTAGCTTCTTTCAGTTTTGTTTGGTTGTTGTTTCATGTAACATTGAGTTTATGGCTAACTTTCTTAATAAATTTACCTTTAATAAAACAAAAGATGTTTGAGTGTTATTTATGAGTATTTTGTGTGACTATTGTTCATCCAATGGCCACATTAATTTTATGTTTGTGTGGCCTTTTGTAATATTTAGTTACAAACAACTAAGAATAAAGTGACCAAAAGTGTGACTAAGTGTGACCATATGATGCTTAAAGTGAAGGAATGTGTATTTTGTGTGGCTAATGATCATCCAATGGCCACATGAATTTTGTTTTTGTGTGGCCTTTGATAACATTTAGTCACACAAAGCATGTTTTTGGGGGTGTAGTTAGTCACATACAACGTAGCATAAAGTGACCAAAAATGTGAATAAGTGTGACCATATGATGTTTAAAGTGAAGGAATGTGTATCTTGTGTGGCTATTGATCATCCAATGGCCACATGAATTTTGTTTTTGTGTGGCATTTGGTAGCATTTAGTCACACAAAGCATGATTTTGGGGGTGTATTTAGTCACATACAAGTAAGCATAAAGTGACCAAAATTATGAATAAGTGTGACCATATGATGTTTAAAGTGAAGGAATGTATATCTTGTGTGGCTATTGATCATCCAATGGCCACATGAATTTTGTTATTGTGTGGCCTTTGGTAACATTTAGTCACACAAAGCATGTTTTTGGGGGTGTAGTTAGTCACATATAACCTAGCATAAAGTGACCAAAAGTGTGAATAAGTGTGACCATATGATGTTTAAAGTGAAGGAATGTGTATCTTGTGTGGCTATTGATCATCCAATGGCCACATGAACTTTGTTATTGTGTGGCCTTTGGTAACATTTAGTCACACAAAGCAAGTTTTTGGGGGTGTAGTTAGTCACATACAACCTAGCATAAAGTGACCAAAAGTGTGAATAAGTGTGATCATATGATGTTTAAAGTGAAGGAATGTGTATCTTGTGTGGCTATTGATCATCCAATGGCCACATGAATTTTGTTTTTGTGTGGCCTTTGGTAACATTTAGTCACACAAAGCATGTTTTTGGGGGTGTAGTTAGTCACATACAACCTAGCATAAATTGACCAAAAGTTTGAATAAGTGTGACCATATGATGTTTAAAGTGAAGGAATGTGTGTCTTGTGTGGCTATTGATCATCCAATGGCCACATGAACTTTGTTTTTGTGTGGCCTTTGTTAACATTTAGTCACACAAAGCATGCTTTTGGGGTGTAGTTAGTCACAGACAACCTAGCATAAAGTGACCAAAAGTGTGAATAAGTGTGACCATATGATATTTAAAGTGAAGGAATGTGTATTTTGTGTGACTATTGATCATCCAATGGCCACATGAATTTTGTTTTTGTGTGGCTTTTATGTTTGTTTTGGTAATTAGTCACATACAATTACGAATAAAGTGACCAAAACGGTTAATGAGTGTGACCATATGGTATATGTTTAAAATGAAGAAATGTGTATTAAGTTACGTGACTATATGTACTTGATTTTGGCTACACTTAAATAATATGTGACAAACGTTTAGTGTGACCATATATGACATTGGTCATACTATTTGAAGTAAATGTGACTATGTAAATAAGCTTTTGGCAAGCTAACACAAACTAAATTTTAAACACACATATTAACTCACGTGAACATATGTACTAGATTTTGGCTACACTTAACCAATGTGTGACAAAAAGTTTAGTGTTACCATATATGGCATTTGGTCACAGTGTTCAAGTGTGTGACATATATTTTTCACTCTTTATATGTATATTGTGACTAATGTTTCAACCTTACTTTTCATTAGTCACGCGTTCCAATTTGATATGTGGCTAAATAATTAGCAAAACATATCAGTCACCCTTAAATAATGTGTAACAAACTTGACTGTATGATTTAGACACACACAAAATTACGTCAGGTGACTAATGCATCAAGGTTACTTGTATTTGTCACACGTTCCAAATTCATATGTGGCTAAATGATCTGAAACAAAACTACCAGATACCTTTGGCCACATAACGATCGATTGTGTGGCAATAGAATCCTTATGGTCACACAATCAAAACGTTCATGTGTGACTAATTAGTAAATGCTGTTAATTTTCGTACCTTCAGCCACACAAATATGTCAATGTGTGGCCGTTCAATTTTGACCATGTGTGACCAAATCCACGTTTTGTACTAGTGTTTGATAACCTCTGTGTCTAGCTGAGCATTGCTTGGGCTGCCATACCCCTTCCTCGCCTATTTAATCTGACGTCTTTGGATAAATAAGATAGTCTTAAGTAATCATTAAGGGTTTACTCGCCGATATAATGAAACCAACGAGATAGGTTTAATTAATATACACTTCATATAAAACTATCAATAAAACAAGTGACAAGCTACTTAAATATCAGGACAGGTCTTCTTACAGTCTCTAATTATCTATCTGTGTACGTGTATGCTATTCGCTGATTCGTGCTCATTAGTTTAATTTACTGTTTAATATAACCAATCTGTGTCAGTCTCTCAGGCTGAACCCCCTTTCGTTAGATTAGGTTGTAAAACTAACTTAGGATATTAAAATACTAATTAGGATAACTAGATAATACGTTCCACTCTTAGTGATCGACACTCTACTTACCATTATATACAAACTGACCGGGTACACTGCTCGTTAAGTGTGTGTGTTATTGATAAGTCGGCTAAATATAAATTTAAAACTTGAGTAGGCATTAATACTGCTAAACCACAACGACACATCACGCACATCAAGTTTTTGGCGCCGTTGCCGGGGAGTGAATTGTTATTATCTGTTAATCTGATTAGTATTTTAATTAGGTTTTTCTTTTTATTAGGTTTTTAGATTCTAACCACTAACTTGTTGTATATTAGATAGATTGCATTCATTGTATAATTTGCATATTTACTGTTTTTATGTGTTTTTATTTTCTGTAATTTTTTATTTGTTATTTGTTATTTTTATTTTATTTTCTATAATTTTCTGCATAACTGCTGTCGTTGTATTGTGCTGATACAAACGATACGGCGCATCTGTTTTCTCAGATGCGGCGTATTGCGTTTTAATAAGTTTAAAATACAACGCGTTTAATAATTCGAATACGACGCATCTTTTTCCCAAAATACGGCGTATTCTGTTTGTAATAAGAAAATTTTTCGAAACCCTAATGCCATGCGACGCATCTGTTTTAACAGATACGGCATATTTAATATTTAAGTTAAAAACAATTTTCGAATTAAACAGAAGCGGCGCATCGATTTTTATCGATACGGCGCATCTACTTAATCAAAAATCTTGTATTTTTAAACGTAACGAAAATACGGCGCATTAGTTTCTGCTAATACGACGCATTTAATTTTTATAAATATAATCGATTTTTGATATTTAACCAGATATGACGTATTCTGATTTAAAAACGGCGTATTGAATTTTCAAAATAAAAGTCTGATTTAATTTTAACGAAATAAGATACGGCGTATCCCTTTTCCAGGATACGGCGCATCTACTACAGATATCAGTAACTTTTATTTTTATACCTGAACGGAAAATATTCAAACTTACCTTTGAAATCTACATGTTTTTGATTTTCAGGAACGATGTTTGATATTTTCCTCAACTGGTTCGGAAGACCTCGAAGAAGCCTTACTATGGAAGAGTTTGCGCTAATGATCGCTCATGCAAATGAAAGAGAACATCATGAAGCAAGAAATTTTATTAATGAATTCAAGGCTAGTCACGAGCTGCTACTAAAGGAACAAAACAACATGATTAATGGATTGGCAATTGAAGTGCACCAATTGTCAAAAGTACTTAACAGGGCTCTTTTGGTAAAGCACGACTTGAAAGGAATTACTACTAGAGGCGGAAAGTCAACCTTTCATATCGGAGAAACACCCGAGGATAACAACACAAACAACATTTCCTCTGGATCTGCACCATCAAAGCAAGAACAACCAAATGAGACTAATCCAGAACCTAAAATTAGAAAAAAACCTTCTGTTGAACCAAAACGATCAACACTTCCTTTTCCACATAGGGTGAGGAAGGAGAAAAAAGATGCCTATCAAAGAAAGTTCCTGGAAAATCTCAAGCAGCTGCAACTAAGCATACCGTTTATGGAAGCCCTAGTGCAAATGCCAAAATATGCTAAATATCTGTAAAGCTTGCTAACCAACAAGTCAAAACTCGAAGAGGCTTGCACTGTGACAATGAGGGAAAGAAGCTCAGCAGCCTTGCTCAACAAACTTCCATCTAAAGAAAAGGATCCAGGGAGTTTCACTATTCCTTGTCAAATTAAAAATTTATATATTGGAAATGCTTTAGCAGACCTAGGAGCTAGTATAAGTCTTATGCCCTCCACTATGTATGAAAAATTAGGCCTTGGTGAACCAAAAGCTATTAGGATGTGCTTAGAACTAGCTGATAGGTCAATACAATACCCATTAGGAATAGCTGAAAACATATTAATAAAAGTTGATAAATTTGAACTACCTATTGACTTCGTTATAATTTTAGGACGACCCTTTTTAGCCACTGCTAGAGCCATGATTGATGTTTTTAATAAAAAGATAACTCTTACCATAGGTAAAGACGAGGTTGAATTTAATATGGAACAATCTATGAGTAAAACTATTTCTGAAGATGATGAATGTTATAATGTCGATGCTTCTTATGACACCATTAATCAATTTACTCAAGAATTGTTAAAAAATGATTTGCTTGATTCTTTTCTGCTTAAAAACTTAGAAGATACCATTACTATAGAAGATCAAGTCGATGAAAATCCTTTTATTAATGACTTCGCTGTTGATTCTGCTGTTTGTAACTCAATAGCTGATGCGCCGCATCTATCTGATAACAGCAGATTGATGATTTTAAACCTGTACTTAAGGATCTTCCTTCTACTTTAGAGTATGCTTATTTAAATGGGAATACTAATTCACCCGTTATTATTGCATCCAACTTAACGCCAAAAGAAAAAGAATCCCTTTTGCATGTATTATATAAATGTAGAGTAGCATTAGCATGGAAAATGTCTGATATCAAGGGAATTAGCCCGTCATTCTGTACGCATAAGATCCTTATGGAGGATGAGTTCAAACCAACTATTCAACCCCAAAGGCGTTTGAATCCAAAAGTCCAAGATGTGGTAAAAAATGAAATTATGAAATTACTTGACTCTGGACTCATCTACCCAATTTCTGACAGTTCGTGGGTCAGTCCCATCCACGTTGTGCAAAAGAAAGGTGGAATGACGGTGGTACTCAATGACGACAATGAGCTAAGTCCATCTAGAGCTGTTACTGGATGGAGAGTTTGCATCGATTACCGCAAACTCAATGATGCTACGCGAAAAGATCACTTCCCTCTTCCATTTATTGATCAAATGTTAGAAAGACTATCAGAATATGATTATTATTGCTTTTTAGATGGTTTTTCAGGTTTCTTCCAAATACCCATTGCTCCCGAAGATCAAGAAAAGACGACTTTCACCTGCCCTTATNCTGGATGGAGAGTTTGCATCGATTACCGCAAACTCAATGATGCTACGCGAAAAGATCACTTCCCTCTTCCATTTATTGATCAAATGTTAGAAAGACTATCAGAATATGATTATTATTGCTTTTTAGATGGTTTTTCAGGTTTCTTCCAAATACCCATTGCTCCCGAAGATCAAGAAAAGACGACTTTCACCTGCCCTTATGGAACCTTTGCCTATAGAAGAATGCCGTTCGGGTTATGTAACGCTCCTGCAACCTTCCAACGATGTATGACGGCTATCTTCCATGATATGGTAGAAGACTTTATGGAAGTCTTCATGGATGATTTCTCGGTGTTCGGTAACTCATTTAGTGATTGTCTCTTTAAACTTGATAAAATGCTTGCTAGATGTGAAGAAACTAACCTTGTTCTTAATTGGGAAAAATGTCACTTTATGGTTAGAGAGAGAATTGTGTTAGGACATAAAATTTCTGGAAAAGGTATAGAAGTTGACAAAGCTAAAATTGATGTAATTGCCAAATTACCTTACCCTACTAATGTAAAAGGTGTTAGAAGTTTCTTAGGACATGCTGGATTTTATCATAGGTTCATAAAGGATTTTTCAATGATATCTAGGCCTATGACTCAACTATTACTAAAAGATGCAAAGTTTGATTTTTCCAATGATTGCAAAAAGGCATTTAATGTACTAAAATAAAAATTAACTACTGCACCTATTATAATTTCGCTAGATTGGAATCTACCTTTTGAACTAATGTGTGATGCTAGTGATTATGCTGTAGGAGCCGTACTCGGCCAAAAGATAGAAAAGAAATTAAGCCAATTTATTATGCTAGCAAAACTTTAAATAATGCCCAAGAACATTACACCACCACTGAAAAGGAACTTCTAGCAGTAGTTTTTGCATTCGATAAATTTCAGTCATATCTTATATTGTCAAAAACTATGGTTTACACTGACCATTCTACTTTGAAGTATTTGTTTAATAAACAGGATGCCAAGCCAAGGCTTATTAGATGGGTTTTATTGCTCCAAGGATTTGATATTGAAATTAAAGATAAAAAGGGAGCTGAAAATCTAGCTGCTGACCACTTGTCTAGATTAGAAAACCCTGATATGGAGGTACTTGATGAAAGGGAAATAGCTGATGACTTTCCCGATGAACACCTTATGATGGTAAGAATTAAAGGGAGAGATAATACACCATGGTATGCCGATTATGTCAACTTTATTGTTGCGAATAAAATTCCANAATTAAAGATAAAAAGGGAGCTGAAAATCTAGCTGCTGACCACTTGTCTAGATTAGAAAACCCTGATATGGAGGTACTTGATGAAAGGGAAATAGCTGATGACTTTCCCGATGAACACCTTATGATGGTAAGAATTAAAGGGAGAGATAATACACCATGGTATGCCGATTATGTCAACTTTATTGTTGCGAATAAAATTCCAAAAGGGTTAACATCTGTTGAGAAAAGAAGATTTCTAAATCATGCTAGTGAGTATATTTGGGATGAACCCTATGCCTTTAAATTATGTCCTGACAATATTATACGAAGATGCGTAGATGGAGATGATATCCCTGAAATATTAGCACATTGCCATTCGAGACCAACAGGGAGACATCATGGTGCTATTGTTACAAGAAGGAAAATCCTTGACGCAGGATTTTATTGGCCCACTATCCTCGATGATGCAAAAGATTATATAAAAGGATGTGATGCGTGTCAACGATCTAGAAATATTACATCAAGAAACGAAATGCCACAAAACTATATCCAGGTATGTGAAGTTTTCGATATATAGGGATTAGACTTCATAGGACCGTTTCTGGAATCTAAAGGTAATAAGTATATTTTAGTATCCGTTGATTACGTATCAAAATGGGTCTAAGCACAAGCATTACCAACAAACGATAGCAAGGTAGTGCTAAAATTTTTGCAAAATTTATTCGTTAGATTTGGAGTTCCTAAAGCATTGATTAGTGATAGGGGAACACACTTTTGTAATCACCATCTAGGAAGAGCTTTGCAAAAGTATGGAGTATATCACAGGGTTTCCACTGCATACCATCCTCAATCCAATGGGCAAATTGAAGTTACCAATCGGGCCATTAAGCGCATTCTCGAAAAGACAACTAGATACAATCCGAAAGGGTGGTCAGATAAGTTAAATGACGCCCTAAGGGCATTTCGTACCGCTTATAAGACACCGATAGGATGTACTCCATTCCGTCTTATGTATGGAAAAGCATGCTACCTACCAGTCGAAATTGAACTCGGAGCATATTGGGCTTTGAAGCATGTAACATGGATATGGAAGCTATGGAAGCTGCCACCAAGAACCGATTTATGCAACTCAATGAACTCTACGAGCTAAGAGATGAGGCCTTCAAAAACACTAAGATCTACAAAGAAAGAACTAAGAGATGGCACGACTCAAGGCTACGTGGGGATAAGGAATTCATTATTAGAGAAAAAGTGTTGCTATTCAATTCTCGACTTAAGATGTATCCGGGAAAACTTAAATCAAGATGGACGGGTCTGTATGTTGTTAAAAAGGTGTATCCGTATGGAACTATTGAAATATGTGATAAAAATGGTTATCTATTCAAGGTAAACGGGCAAAGAGTAAAAAAATACTTTGATAATCAAATTGACGAAACGGAGAACGAGGTGGTAGAGTTCGAACCCGACATATTGGAATAAGAGCTGAACGTGAGTCTAACTTGAAGACTCTGGAATAAAGACAAGTGCTGACCGGGAGACAACCCGGAACTTTTATCTTATTTTTCTGTTTAAGTCGAGTCTGTCAGACCTGCAGAAGATGCGGCGCATCTCCATCATAAGATGCGGCGTATCATCTGCACAGGTCATATCTTATTTTATTTTTCTGCATTTTTATTTTTGACTTTAAAACATTCTGTCAGTTTATTTAATGTGGCGCATCCCTGGTTAAGGATGCGACGCATCTTTTATTCTGATTCGTATTAATTCCAGGCTCAATACGGCGCATCCTCTTCCATAGGATGCGGCGCATCGACTGACCTGATGATTTCCAGTTTTATTTTTCTAACTACTAATGTATTATGCAAGTTTGAACCTTCGTAACTTAGGTGTGTTAAAGTTTAGGTGGTATTATAGATTCCTGTACTTTCTGTGGAACATCGATGATAAAGCGTAAACGTTTCTCATCCACAAGAAAGTAGATTTATGCTCATAAACGCATAATGGAGGATCATTCCGAACAAATATCAGGGGAGTTTTTCCATTCTAATTCTTTTATTTTCCAGTTTTTAACCTTTAGCACAAACAACGAGGACGTTGTTTAACTTAAGTGGGAGGATGGAGAATTAGAATGCTTACTTGTCCCAAACTTTTTCAAAATATGCTAAAATTGCGCTTAATATACCAAAATTAAAATTTTTTTTAGCATGTTTTTGTTTAAGTATAAATTACATAACCGCACACATAACCTTATTTCTTCAAAAGATTAAAACTTTAGTGTGCCGGTGACTTGTAAACTTTAGAACTTGGCTTGTATACTATTCGAGACCACCATAATGAGTATTATTGATATAATTGGAGTAACTTGTCTAACTTAGTAAATTTCTAGGATTACACCAAAAAAGCCTTTATATGTTATGTGATATTAACTAGCTACACTGGTTAGTTAACCCCCGTATAAACCCTTTTGTTTACTCTCACTTTTAGAGTAAGATACCCCTAGAAAAACCCGCAGAGCCATTCCTTTCTTTTCTTACTGTAAAGGACAAGAAACACGTAGGTCGCGGTTGATCGAAATATGTATAAGACATGGTTAGTTCTAGAGAGAGAAAGTAGAGAGAGAAATGTGAAGAACTAGGTGTTTTATTATAATGAAATGAAGTGAAACTTTACACACTATTTCCCACACCCCTCATGGAGAGTCATGAGGGGTATTTATAGGCTCATTACATCACATGTTTGCCTAATGTACTTAAGTAGTCCCTAATGTTACTACTTGTTACATATCTAGTCCATTTCTTTTGTGTGACGGTATCTTATATAAAATAGCAAGGCTAACAATCTCCCTCCAAGATATCGTCACACATGAATGGTTACAATGAGACCTATAAATACATTACCAATGTAAAATTACAACAATAGTAAACTATGTTGATGATGTTGAAGCGCAGAGTCTCTGTAGTCTAGATATTGAGGCATACTTGAAGTTCTCTCTTCCGACGATCTCGGCGTTCGATCTTTGACACTGACAGCAAAGGTCTTTGTAGCTCTGAACTTCAACTGTAATGGTTTAGTTAGGTTATTACTCCCTCCTAACTAGTGAGCCTTTTTTCTTTCTTCTGCTCCCTCCTGAACTGACAACTCTCTTCTCATCTCGCAGCGGATAAGGTAGATACTAATGAGTTTGCACCATGGTTGTTGTTCTGGGAGCATCATAGCATAACTCACATAGTATTGCACAGAAGGTTGGTAATACGCTCCGATGTACACATCATTAGTACTTCTTCGGTTCTAGTGTAAGCACAATTCCCTCGAACAACCAACGTACTAGAGATGAAACACTACTTCTTTTGGCATGTTCTTCTCCCTCCTGATGGTTGCGATTTATCGAAATCATCATACTATTGTGTGTACATGCCAAAATTACCCGTACTTTACACTTCTGATGCAATATAGATAGACCATAAAAGCATAATTTGTGAGAATATGCTGATAGGATATGACTCTCTTTATTCTACAATCTCTTCTCTTCTCTTCAACCTTTAAGCGACCTCTTCAAATTCCAACGAGCTAGTAAATGACCAATAACTAGAGAAACAACCCAATATAACCAATCTGACAATGAAGTAAACACCCCGTAGATATGTGACTTAATCTTGTAATGCTGTGACTAAGAACGGTGTTGAGAGTTCGTACTCCATCGAATCTCTGAGTACTGTATACTCTTCAACCAACTAACCATCAAGTATAAGACGTACATCACCTCTTGATTATCTACATCTTTGTGTGACACTGAGCACTACAACGTAACTCCTTTAAGTGATAGTTAACTAGGTATTCGTCCGTCCACCCCTTGACCTATGAAAACTAGATAACCAAGCCTTCGTCATCTGTAACATATGCCCAAACAAGTATCTTCGAAAGTCATGCATCCATCCTCCCCTAGACTTTGAGATAAATAAGTACACATGCCATTGGAATGAACTTTAAACCCAGAAACGTGATAAAGTATTATTCCCATAGTCACAAAAATACAATACTAGCCGTTGTCATTTGAGTGTGAATCTTGTTTAGGATCGTTTAAGCAATTCGTGGTGTGGTTTGAGGTGGTTTGAGATATATTGGTGTTGATGATAATGAAACAAGGAAATGAATCATGATCTATAAGATTGATTTACCAATAATCTCATGTGTTTAGGTAAGGTGGAAGTTAGGGTTTAGGGTATATAGACATTAGGTTATTCGATGAGGTTAGGGTTTTGGTTTATGTAATAATCTTTTGATATTTCCTTACTCAAAATCCCATCTCGTTATTCGATATCCTAAGTCAATTTCGGCAGAGTTTCATTTAGAATTGACCTTAGAAAAGTCCTTACTCGATAAACGATAAGGAGTAGTGGCTTACTCGCCAAAAATGAGCTTACTTGGTAAAATCTGCCCTTACTTGGTAAAATCTGCCCTTACTCGGTAAACTCAGCCCTTACTCGGTATTTTGTTGGCTTACTCGGTAGAATCTGGGCTACCTTACTCGGTGGTTCTGCCTTACTCGGTAAAAGCTGCATGTTCAGCTCACCATACTCGGTGAAAGCCACCATACTCGATAAAAACCCACCATACTCGATAATTTCAGCTCCATACTCGATAACCCTAAAATTTCGCAGTCCATATTCAAAATTTAACTCCCATACTCGATATTTGGCACCCATACTCGATATTTGGCACCCATACTCGATAAGATCATCACCAAACTCGATAAAACACATACCAACAGCCCATAAAACACGAAATTACACCCCAAAACACTACGAATCGCCCCTGGTTAGCTCTGATGCCAATTGTAAAGGACAAGAAACACGTTCCGGAGGTCGCGGTTGATCGAAATATGTATAAGACATGGTTAGTTCTAGAGAGAGAAAGTAGAGAGAGAAAGGTGAAGAACTAGGTGTTTTATTATAATGAAATGAAGTGAAACTTTATACACTATTTCCCACACCCCTCATGGAGAGTCATGAGGGGTATTTATAGGCTCATTACATCACATGTTTGCCTAATGTACTTAAGTAGTCCCTAATGTTACTACTTGTTACATATCTAGTCCATTTCTTTTGTGTGACGGTATCTTATATAAAATAGCAAGGCTAACACTTACACCTTTGTTAAAATGTTTTGTTACACCCTTACACCTTAGCCTACCCTGTAGATTAAAATCCGTGGTTAGTTACTTTAAGCAAAGTGTGTTTCCTTACATTACATGTGTTCGCGTGCGTAATTCATTATCTTTGGTTAAGTCGGGAAATTACACAATGCAATTGGAGTGAAAGTACACATTGTATAATTTTAGTTTATTTTTTGTGTGTTTACTACTTTCACTATTACAGTTATTTCTGAAAGTTATGAAAAGAATGGAAAAATTATCCGGAAAAATCGTGATAGAAAAAGTTGTGAAATTTTACACATGTCAAAAAAAAATCAAAAAAAAAAATAGAAAAGAAAAAGAAAGAGAAGAAGTTAGAAGTTTGTTTTAACCAACTTATGTAAAGTTTTGTATTAAGTGGGAGATATCACCACTATTTGTTGTATTATATTTATGTATTGAATGGGAGTTGGCCGTTATGGGAACGCCAACTAAATTATTCTTTGTTTAAGATTTTATTGAGTATAATTCATGTCTACGTAAAGCGAGAGTTACATGAGTCAAAAGCGTGAGTTATTCAATGATGAGTCTTAGTCATGGGATGGTTGGGAAAGTAATTAACCACACTTAGGATTTTAATTTATTTGTTTTGTTTATTTTTCATTTTACACCAATTTATATCCTAAATGTTATCCCTACCCAACCGTATTGTTATATTCGTCGTTAGCTTTCGAGCATCCGGATATGATGATGGCTAAGTAAGAATATTGAATGTATGAATAAGGTAGTGACCATCCGAGTATTAGATTAATTGACTAGGGCGCTAGCGATCTAGTGTGTGACTGGGTGACCATCCGTTATGCAAATAACGCGTCGGCAATCCAAGAAGTGCACTAGTGACCATCCGTTAGTTGAAGCGTCGAGGACTCGTGCTAGCGATCTACTAAGTTTGTGCAGGAGATGTTTGAACGAAGATAGGTTCAACCCTTAAGCCTCAAAACCCTTTTTTACCGCTTTAGACTTGTTACTCCTTGGCTTTAGTGGGGGAGATGCGTATACTTGTCAAGCTTATGATAGAATATTCGTCACAACTAAGCAACTAAACGATTTAGAATTGTTTTTATATTGAAAAATTATTTTGTTTCTACTTCGTTAAGTGGTTGGTTGTGTGATTATGATGAAACGAATACGTGCTTAATTATTAAAAATAAATCCTAATAATTTTTAGGATACATTTTCATAAGATTATATCTAAGGTTTACTTGGGGACAAGTAAAGTTCAAGTGGGGGGATATTTGATGAACTCAAATAAGTACATTTTATCATCATCATTTATCCTATTTATTTGACTTGTTTTAGTGATTCTCAGGTAAAAACAAGTAATAGGTGAAACTTGGAGATTTTGGACTAATTATGGAGCAAAACAAACGAGATGTCAAAAGTCTACTGAAATTCAGAAGATGCGCCGTATCTCACTCAACAGATACGCCGCAATATGAAGAGAGCAATGATGCGTAGGAAAGGAACACAAAGCAAGATATAATCACTTGGGCAACGGGTTATAAAAATGTCGATTTTTTTTTGTTATACTATGGTATTATAGTGTAAGTACTCAAAACAAAATTCAAGATTTTAATAGAACTTTTGTATAGGTCCATTATGTAGGGGACGATAGCTTTAGTGCTTACAAAGATAAGCAAATTGGATATGCATTTAAAACTCGTAGAGATACACTTACTAATGAGAATTTCAGTTAGTTAAATTTATAGAAATTGAACCATTTGATTAAATTTGTTTAAATTTTAGAGGAAAACTTAACAAGCACAGTTATGAATTATGACATCAAACACATATATACATACAGTATTTTGCTTACGTCTCATGCAATGGAGCCATCAATTGAACAAATTATACATATCTAAGTGTTTTGATAGTTCATGTGGATACGTACTTGATATATTTGTACATACATATACTTTTAATGGAAGCGATCTTAAAAGCAACCAGTGGCGGATCCAGAAATTCTGGACAGGGTATGCACTGATTTAGTAGAGTTAAAAGAAAGAAGAAAAAAAAACCCATTTGTCGAGTTATTTTTTTTTTATTTTTTTTGGGTTGGGTTTTTCCAAAGTTTAAATTGGTTGTTCGAATTTGAGTCGGCTTCGTTTTGACGTTAAGGAAGATCAGAAGTAAATCTCATCTTATATTTTGTTACAAATTACATTTCGTATGTTTTAATCACTTTATCAACTCAAACATAAATCAACGACAACATTCCCTATATCTATTAATCCGGTTGAGGCATATTAAAAAACAGTTTCTTTTGGGCCTTACCCTTGGGCTTATGTGAGCCCATGTTTGTTTGGGTTTATTATTATGGTATATTAAATAAACGTAGCTGATAAGATCCACCGCTTGCAGTTTGCTTTTTTTCATATTTTTTGATCGTCTTTGTTGTCGAGTCTTTGCTTCATGAGGTGGGTTTTTCTTTACCTATTGTTGTTGTTGTATGCTTTCTTTCTGTGTTAACTTCTGCTTCTTTTAGTATATTCATGGGTTTTCTTAGCTATATGTAGTTGTTTGCATGTTTGTCTGCTGTTTTGCCTATCTTTGTATGTATTTCGCGCCCAGTTGTTGCGATTTCGTTGTGTAGTTTGTGTCAGCCTCTTTTGTTCGTATTATCTGTTTTTTTGGTAATTGGTATGCGATATGAGAAAAAAAAAGAAAAGCCATTGCGAATAGTATGGCAGAGGATATGCCTGTAGAAGAGTCCCATCCATTCGTCTCTGATGGTAGTCTCACTTATGAGCATGGTGTTTCCACATCCGATGGTGGTTTGGGTGGATCCGGTGGTCAGCATGATAATGTCAACGAAGGTCGGCATCCTGCTTTTTCGAGTCATGCTCTTACTGGTAGTTCAGGATCGTCTCAGTTTAATATCCCTTTAACCGATGCGCTTCAAGGCGTGGCACCTGCATTACATGCGACTTCTGGGGCCCGACAGGGAGTGTCACTGGCGGTTGTCCCAAGCGATGTTTTTGATAGGTCAGGTCGTGCTGCAGCTGCTATGCCGGCACATGTGCATTCTGTTAGTGAGTTACCTGCAGAAGCAATAACAGTTGACGGTTTAGTGTCTACGTTTACGGTTGATAACATTGTGCCTCAGCCTTTTGAGGCTGGTAGAGACACTATATCATTAGGTATAACGGTTGCCCTATCTGGATGCAGGTTCATCTGCTATTCCAACACCATTTTCTGTTGGTGGTCTTTCTCATGGTATTCCTATGATTTTAAACTTCACAACTGGCGAGATAGGTCGCAATCGTGTTTCTGCTCCATGTATGTTTAATGTACAGAAGCTATTTGTCATTGTTTTATTGGTGTTCTATATGATACATTGTATTGCGCTTCATTCTTATGCCTATTTTTGTACCCAATCAGGTTTGGCTAATGCCGGTACTACCTTGCCAGGAGCTACAATACCAACCACAAGGTGAAGCCGCGCACGTAATATGCATGTTTATTTTCATTGCTAATAGGGTATCATGATTCGCACGTTTTGTGTACGCGTCTTCATTAAGTTGTTTCGTATGGTTTTCTTAGGTGGAATGCGTGGACCTTCTAATCGACGGGATTCTCACAGTGGTGCGTATTACATTATTTCCAAAGTAATTTTTACCTTGCAACAAGAAACATTTTGTTAGGTTTATTAAGCATGTTGCATTTACGGAATATTTGTTCTTACAATTTGAAGCAAAAAACAAGGGGCTCTCAACGTTTTTTTTTGCGAATTCGTATTATGACTATGTAGTATGTGTGTGGTCTTTTTTGTTTCGCAGAATCTTATTCGCTAATAGAACCTAAAGCCCCGTGCTTTTTCGTGTGTAAAATGTGTTTGCAGCAACTTTACTTTTATTAGTCATCTCCATATTTGTTTGGTGAATAAATTTAACGTTAATATATATGACGTGGTGATTCTATTATAAAAGGAATAGTTAAAATCTTTTGACTGAAAGACGCTTTCTATTTAATCTGATTCTATGTACTGTTTTCCTATGTATTTTTATAGCTCAGCCAGATACGGTTGATGCTGATGCGCCACCAGTTCAGGGTCCCCTTGCCCCTCCACAGCGAGAAGGTTTTTTCTAATTTTTTCCCCTCTTTTTGTTTGATATATATATTCGAGGTTCATTAAATTTTGTTTTGTTGTTTCTGTGATCCATTGATAGGAGCACCATTGGATTATAAACGTTTTGGTGGGTGCGATGGAGTTTGTCAATNGTAGTTTTATTGGTGTTCTATATGATACATTGTATTACGCTTCATTCTTATGCCTATTTTTGTACCCATTCAGGTTTGGCTAATGCCGGTACTACCTTGCGAGGAGCTACAATACCAACCACAAGGCGAAGCCGCGCACGTAATATGCATGTTCATTTTTATTGCTAATAGGGTATCATGATTCGCACGTTTTGTGTACGCGTCTTCATTAAGTTGTTTCGTATGGTTTTCTTAGGTGGAATGCGTGGACCTTCTAATCGACGGGATTCTCACAGTGGTGCGTATTACATTATTTCCAAAGTAATTTTTACCTTGCAACAAGAAACATTTTGTTAGGTTTATTAAGCATGTTGTATTTACGGAATATTTGTTCTTACAATTTCAAGCAAAAAACAAGGGCCTCTCAATGTTTTTTTTTTGCAAATTCGTATTATGACTATGTAGTATGTGTGTGGTCTTTTTTGTTTCGCAGAATCTTATTCGCTAATAGAACCTAAAGCCCCGTGCTTTTTCGTCTGTCAAATCTGTTTGCAGAAACTTTACTTTTATCAGTCATCTTCATATTTGTTTGGTGAATAAATTTAATGTTAATATATATGACGTCGTGATTCTATTATAAAAGGAATAGTTAAAATCTTTTGACTGAAAGACGCTTTCTATTTAATCTGATTCTACGTACTATTTTCCTATGTATTTTTACAGCTCAGCCAGATACGGTTGATGCTGATGCGCCACCAATGCAGGGTCCCCTTGCCCCTCCACAGCGAGAAGGTTTTTCTATTTTTTTCTCTCTTTTTGTTTGATATATATATTCGAGGTTCATTAAATTTTGTTTTGTTGTTTCTGTGATCCATAGATAGGAGCACCATTGGATTATAAACGTTTTGGTGGGTTCAATGGAGTTTGTCAGTATTGTCACGCCCTGTTTTGGCTGGAGGAAAAGAGGAGCGGGATGCCGGCATCTGCGGCTCCACAATATCAAAGGTGTTGTGCAGGTGGGCGCGTGATTCTGCCGTCGTATGGAGAATACCCAGCGTACATCGTGGAGCTATATTCAGATAGGCATTTTATGGATAACATAAGGGCGTATAATCAAATGTTCGCGATGACCTCATTCGGTGCGACCGTTGACAACTCAATAAATACAGGGGGGGGGCGCCTTATGTGTTTAGAGTTTCTGGCCAAATATATCACTGGATCGGCGGTTTTTGCCCTTCAGGCGACGACACTCCGAGATTTTTACAGATGTATATTTACGATACAGACCATGAAGTGCAGCATAGGTTGTCTCATTTTGATCCACATGAAAGACGTGTTTTGCGGGAAAATATAATAGAAGGTCTTATTGAATTTTTGAACAGTCACAATGCATTGGTTCATTTGTTTCGTACCGCGAGAGATAAGCTACGCGAAGCTGATATACCTGAATTTCAGATAAGGTTGTTTGGCGTTGTTGGTGGCAATCAATATGAGTTACCTACTGCCGATACTATAGGAGCTATTGTTTATGATGGTGGCCCTGAGACTATGACAGATTATGACGTTGTCATACAACGTCATTCTGGAGAGGTGGAGAGTGTCAATAAATTGCATCCAACATATATGGCATTGCAGTTTCCTCTTCTTTTTATTATGGCGAGCAAGGTTATCATCTAAACTTAATGCTTGCAAATTTGGAGGGTTCGGATATGGAAGAACAAAAAAGGATGACAATGAAGGCCTATTATGCATACCAACTATGTGACAGGATTGGTAGGCACAGCTTAATAACCCGAGCCGGAAGACTATTCTAGCAGTATGCTGTGAATGCCTACTGTGTTATCGAGCAGAGTAGAACGGATTTCATAAGGCGCAAGCAGAATAACATACGCAGCGAGTATCTGTCTGGTATTTATGATGCCATCACTAGAGGTGATCGAGATGGCCGTGATGTGGGGTCTCGCATTATCTTACCGGCATCTTTCACAGGGGGCCCCTGTTACATGTACAGTCATTATTTGGACGCACTTGCGATATGCCGGGTCCATGGTAATCCAACATTTTTTGTCACATTCACTTGCAATGTCAAGTGGCCAGAAATTCAGGACTACATGAATGGTTTCCCATCATTGAATACTGCCGACAGACCTGATATAGTCGATAGAGTATTCGAACGGAAGATTCACATGCTTATAAATTTTATCAGAGAAGAAGAGATTTTTGGCAAAATAGTTGCAGGTACTTTCTCATTATTTTTATTCCCTTTATTCATCTCTTGCATACTTACTGTCATTTTTTTTAACAATAATTGGGCCGTCGCTGACCGGTTTTCTACTTTCGTTTCTTGCAGTGCTGTATACGGTTGAGTTTCAGAAACGAGGGCTTCCGCACTGTCACATATTGCTGTGGACGGAAGGGGTGTCAGTTAATGTTCAGGGGCGTAATATAGATGCATATATAAGTGCCGAGCTGCCTGACCACGTTCAAGACCCAGAAGGATTTAGGGTAGTTTCGGAATTAATGATGCACGGTCCTTGTGGCCACGCGCACCCAAGGGCTCCATGTACTGTAGGCCGTGACAGTTGCAAAAAACAATTCCCCAAAGAGTACTGCCATAATACCTACACTGACGATAAAGGGTATGTCCATTATCGGCGGCGTGAAATAGGTCCAGGTACACATCGTAGAGGGATAAGGTTGGATAATGGATACGTCGTGCCTTATAACCGTCAATTATGCATGACTTTCTATGCACATATTAACGTAGAGTATTGCGGTTGGATGATGCTTATAAAGTATCTTTTCAAGTATATCTCTAAAGGGACAGACATGATAATAGCTAGAGTTGTTAGGCCTATAGGTCAGTCAAGACAACGTCCAAGTTCTTCGGCAGCGAGTACATCTACAGCAACCGCATCTTCAGCGCATATAGATGAAATAAGAAATTTTATGGACGCGAGATATATTGGCCCGCATGAGGCATGTTGGCGAATATTCGGTTTTGATATTCATAGCAGAGACCCTGCGGTTCAGATATTAACCGTGCATGCTGAAAACATGCAGCAAGTAGCTTTCCAAGCTTCGCAGCGTCTCACGACCATTGCCAACAACTGTAGAAGCAAACGAACTACAATAACAGAATGGATTGAATATAATCGGTTGCATTCTTATGGTAGGCACCTTACTTATTTGCAATTTCCGTCTGAATTTGTATGGTCGCGAAGTACTCGAACTTGGTCGCGAAGGCAAAACAGAAACAAGCCATCTATAGGAAGGCTGACATATGTACATCCGGCTAGCGGTGACCTTTTTTTTCAACGAATGCTATTGTGCCATCAGAGAGGCTGCACATCCTTTTCAGACATTCGGAAAGTGGATAGCGTGATTCATTTTACGCATCGGGCTGCTTGTGAAGCAATGGGTTTATTAGGAGATGACCGAGAGTGGACTTCAGCATTAGAAGAGGCAGCAGTGTCAGAAACCGCTTCTGAATTAAGAGATTTGTTTGTGCAGATGCTTATTTTCTGCGACGTCGCACAACCTCCAGTTTTATTCGAGTCACATTGGGAACATATGCGCGAAGATATACCCAATAGGTTATCTCTGTTGTTAAATATTCCGAACCTTCATGTGAATCAAGACATGGTGAGGGGCGGCATTTTGTATGAGCTGCAAGCATCGCTGGCATTCTATGGCAAATCCTTATCAGATTTCTCATTGCCAAAACCCCCAGACAACTTACTAAGAATATTAAGGAATAGATTGGTTATGGAAGAACTGAATTATGATCGCGAGCAGCTAGCAGAAGAAAAGGACAGTCTTATACGACAACTTAACCAGCAGCAACGCGCAATATTTGACAGAGTTCTTACAGCCGTCTCAACTGGCAACCAAGAACTGTTATTCGTCTACGGTCATGGCGGAACGAGGAAGACATTTTTGTGGAAAGCTATTCTCTGCACTCTAAGGTCCGAGGGTAATATTGTCTTAGCCGTTGCGTCGTCTGGGATCGCATCTTTACTTTTACCCTCTGGCCGCACAGCACATTCAAGATTTAAGCTGTCTCTTAATTTAACTGACAGCTCAGTGTGCAACGTTAAAAAGAACACCCAGTTAGCAGAGTTACTAGGTAAAATAGATTTAATTATATGGGACGAGGCCCCAATGAATGATCGACGATGTTTTGAGGCTTTAGATCACACACTCAGGGACATATTGGACAAACCAAGTTATTTTTTTGGAAAGAAAAGTGTAATTCTCGGGGGAGACTTTAGGCAGACGCTGCCTGTTAAGAAACGAGCTTCCAAAACGGAAATAATTGCTGCCTCAGTTGCAGAATCATATCTCTGGGCACATTTCAAAGTTATACTTTTACATCAAAATATGCGATTGCAGCGTGGCACATCAATGAGCCGTACTGATGACGGCATGATCGATTTCTCGCAATGGCTACTTGACGTTGGTAATGGTATAATTGGCGAACCCGATGAAACGGACCCAGACGACACTGCGTGGATTAAAATACCAGACGAATATTGCATAGAAGATTCAGAAAGTGGTTTAGCAGAGTTGATAGAATTTATATACGACGGTGACACACTTGCAGCACCTACCGCAGAGTCATTACAACAGAAGGCTATTGTCTGCCCTAAGAATGAGACTGTCGACACCATAAACAAGAGAATACTAGAGACCCTACACGCCGAAGGGCGTTCGTATAGGAGTTATGACCAGGCGACACCAAAGACGAATGACGGTGGCGCCACAGAATTACTGTACCCACCTGAGTATCTAAATACTATGGAATTCCCAAGCATGCCTCAACATCTGTTATCGCTCAAGATTGGAACACCCGTAATGCTGCTTAGAAACCTGAATCTAATAGGTGGTTTATGCAACGGAACGCGAATTATAGTTACCCAACTTCTACAACGAATTATTGAGGCAAAGATAATTACGGGTACTAGGGTTAGTCAAAAGGTATTTTTACCCAGGATCTTGCTTACACACAACGATGATAGCATTCCTTTCACATTCAAAAGGAAACAGTTTCCGATCAAGTTATGCTACGCCATGACCATTAACAAAAGTCAAGGACAATCCCTTAACAAGATAGGGGTGTATCTTCCTCAACCGATATTTGGGCATGGGCAACTATACGTAGCATTATCAAGGGCCACTTCTCCACGCGGATTAAAGGTTCTTATTGCCGATGATTCAGGGCGCGAAAAAAATACTACAAAAAATATTGTCTACAAAGACTTTCCGGCTAAAATTATGGTATACTGGTCCATGATCTTAAGTGACAACAACAGTAATGATAGGCCCACGTACAACATCTATTTAATGCGCGCAAAAAATGGTGTACATAAAGATACTCCTTTTATGTCTCGCCATTAGTTTATTAACTTAGTTCCTCTCTGATTTGAATATTAGCATACTGTTCTAGACTTATGCTTTACTAGCGGTCATCCATTAGCCGAATAGATTTGAGTTTCTCATAATATATACCGTGCATCCTATGTGTCAGCATTCCCATTATTCACATACAAACTCACACACACTATAGTATCGTTATTGTTATATGCATAGCACACTGCTATGGAGAAACTGTGTTGCAACCATGATAGGTCTTTTATTTATTGTAATTATATTGCAGCTAATACCATAATAATACGATCAGTAAAAAAAATGTATCCCTAATACTTCGTTGCTTAACATTGATGATTATATTACTCGATTATCTTCTATATGTTGGCTAACATGTGTACATACAGGAAAATGGCACTAACCGGTAATACAGATGCACAGTCACAAGTTCCTGGCCCAGTTGTCCAACAGAGGTCGCTCGCCTACTTTACGGACCTCAATCCTGCAGACAATAGCAAATTCATAGAAGCAAGAGTATATCGGAAATGGACAACCATGAAAGTGCCAAATCTAATCCCTACATGCTTTTCATGCATACTGCTAGATAAAAAGGTAGCATGTAAACTTTATCATTTTACATTTTTCATATTATAATAAAAAAGAAAAAACCATGTTCAGATAAATGCAACATCATGTTCTTAATTGTAGGGATCAGCTATACAAGCAAATGCAGACTTAAAAGAGAAGGAACGTTTTGAGCGCGATCTGCAGATAAACTGTGTATATAGAATCCAAGGTTTTGGATTTGAAAAAACAGACGGCTGGGGGAAAACACTTGACAATGACATGACTCTTTGCTTTGGGAAACATACACAGATTGACCCCTTAAAAGACAATGATTATCCATACCACTACTTTAGTTTTGCGGCATACAATGAACTTGGTGGAAGACTTGAAAAGAAAAATCCCATACTTACAGGTACTGGCCCTTTGTACACTAATCATTTTACTTCAATTATAGACCTCACAAAAATCTATGAATGTGTATTTCCAGATTACATCGGCTATATTCATAACGTAGAAAAAGTGAAGGAATACGGAGGAGCCACTGGGAACAAAATCAAGCTAAGAAACATAGGAATCCGTAACCTCAAGTATGCATCCTATATTTTATCCCTATACATGTACAGATTAAACTGGCGAACCTTATATGTACAAAATTTTGCAGCAACAACGTTGTCGCTTTCACACTTTGGAATGAGAAGGCCGACAACTTCGAAGAAGATGAGTACCTGAAAATGACCAAACCGGTTGTATTAGCTGTTAGCTCATGCTATTTGAAAACATACGGCGGTAATCATAAAATCTTTGTATATATCCACTTATCTGTATTTGTCATTTTTATTGTACTTAATGTCTTCTTTATGCTGTGCAGGCCAGCTGCAATTATCCGCAACCTCTGCAACCTCATACTACTTCAATCCGCCAATTGAAGAGACTGCCGAATTGCTTGCTGCGTACAAACAGATTTCACAATTAATATCGTAAAAAGAATGAAAATTAAACTTACACTAACAGGATCATATATATACATGTAGGTATAATGAGAGCAACACAGCAGCTCCTCAATTGGAAGTTCAAACAGAGAAGCTTCTAGATTGGGAGCAAGAAAGGACACGCAATCGCGTTGCCTTAGGCACACTGCTGCAGATCGACCCAAACACACAACAGGTATAACTATTGGTATAAAAAGTAGTTTACTTTAAGATACAAGTTAATACAGAGAACCATAAACTGCTACAAATCTTTTACAGCGTGTGCTTTTCACCCAACAAGTGATGATACTGAGAATAGATAATACGCAAGAGTGGTACTATCAAAAGTGTGACGAATGCGGTGGAAAACTAAGGTACGGGTTTGTTCATGGACACTGCCACCCGTATGGGACTCAACCGAAACCCGAAAAAAGGTACAGTAAGATATAGAATATGAAATAAATAGTTTCATATACTCAGACATACCAAATTGATAAGAAAACATACCAGCTAATCTGTTACGCTTTCAAACACAGCTACTCTTTTAGGCTGGTGATGACGGATGGAACAGGGAATGCAACCATGACCTGCTTTAGCCCACAAACAGATGGCCTCATTAAAGATGTTAATACGCTCCTAGAAGAAGTTGCTGATAAGAGCCCCGAGGTTATTCCACCACAAATACTAGCCTTGGAAAATACCCGTCATGTTTTCCAATTCCGATTTGCAAAACCAGTGGCAAAAGGCCCTCCCACATTCATTTTGCAAAAGGTGATGGATCACACACCTTCCATCTTACCAGCATCAACAGAAGGCCCACATCGCCACCAACTGTCTCAACATACGATCAGTCTGCTGTTCACTCTAGCCCACCGCCCGCAACACCATTAGCAACCCAAGAAACTCCAACAGATATGCCCAATATAACATACCTGCCAAGTTCATCCAGTGTCAGAAAGGAGCTATTCACAACTTCTGTTGAAGAAGAGAGCGATCCAGAACCGAAGAAGCAGAAGACAGAATAATAAGATCAAAATACCTTAAAGTATATAAGTTAAATATAAATATGCACTTATATTTTGTACGAACTACTATACAGTACCATGTTAATAAGTCTATATAAATGGTCGCATAATGGTGTCAATACCAGACAACCACTATGCAGCCACATTTTGCTGTGCGTAAACAAGGAACAATTATCAAACTACTAGCTACTATACAGACCTATGTGAGGACGTAACATTGGATAGATTAGTTTTTAGTAACATACTGATTGTTTAAGTACAGAGGTAAATGGTCATACATGCCGCATCGTCCTACTAAACATAAGTGCGCCTCTTTCGTAACCACATTCCTTAAAAATCTATACCTAATTATAACACACACAGTTGCCAAACCGAAAACAGTAATATTGAACATCATAATGCAACCCACGAAAATTACCAAAGACCAACAAAGGGACCATAAATACAACACAACACACATTCTTAAAATGTTGCTAATAACACCATCCCAATAAAAACGAGCGAAAAAATCTGGACCTTAGGGATAATACATCAGGTTTACATACAGATACGCCAATAAGACTGCGAACCGATACAAATCATTAATGGATCAAAAGAGAATAGAATGATACTTCATTAGCAACGCCCCCAAAAGCAGAAACTGATTAACCAACCTCTATACAGTCATGAGTATACCAACAACAACTAAAACAGGATATATAAACATTCTAACAATTTATGAAACATTTATATAGAAACATCAAATTGAAGTGCCATATTGCATTGTAAAACAAGGTCTAAAAAACGCGGCCTAAAAGTACAATGCATACATAATTTTTGTTAGTGGTCACACAACGCACCGGCATTTAGGTGACCAGTTACAAACTGGAACCACGATGCATCAAACATATGCATAAGAACTCCAGAAAATTTAACTCGACATATCCAAGAAGAACATAAAACACTTGTAATGTGATTACTGAAAGCATACCAATTGAAAGAGAGGTTAGCAAAGAAAACTTAGGAACTGAGATTAAGTCACAAACAGAATACTATAGAAACCAAATTTAAATCAAACATGCAAACAATAAATAAATAAATAAATAAAAGCCCAAACACTCCTTTTATTCCCAATATAATCAAGGAAAATATAAGGAATCGAAACAAGAAAAATACAACCAAAGTTAAGTATCAATAGTACTTAATCCAAAAAGACATACAAAAACACAGTGTTATTATCATTTGTCAGCGGGCCCATTACGAAACTAATATATTTTCTTTGATGAAATGCACCAGATGGTGCTTAGTAACTAAAAAGAACAATGATACATAAACCTGTGTTGATACCAATGGTGAAATTGTTTTGGTTGCTGCCACTTAACCCGCGTTTTGTTGATTCAATGGGTTGATAACTTGATATTGTGCTTTGGAATTAGGTGTATGTGGCGCTTCAATTGAGTCCATATCTAATATTCGAGCAAGAATAACGGCGCAAGAACAACAACTTGATATTTGTTAAGGTGTGGAAGCGCAAAGTAACATGAGTTAGCGTTTGCCAGGTTTTTGCGGCACAACAATAACGAAAAAAAACGAATCCTATTATCATGAAAAAACGACTGACAACACGGCACAATCCCTAACTAACAAACATCGACGCATGTAAATAGCATTAATAGATGGACAACAAATACTGACAACACAGTAATATGTAATAGATATTTATATAGAAGGCGCGCTTGAAAGACACCATACACAACAAGCTGGATATTACAAGTCATGGTTGCACATCATTATATGACCACAAAATCTAAAGCCATGAACCTAACTTAAAACATCTAATCAAAAACCAGCATATCTTTGTTCATCCATTCCGAACTTCAGCGGGTATTGCTCGGCCACAAAACGTGCGGAAATGTCCTCCATAAACTGCTGACCACTTACATGACTTACAGACACACACAACATAAACGACACAGACACGTGGACAACACTAGACACTAGACTAGACTTATTTACAATGGCATCATACTAGGACACTACTACACAATTTTATATGCGACTACAGACGCATGACATCACCAAGATAATCCATGAGAAGGGAGGCCATGCGACTCGCATCAGCAACGTTCTGTGAGTAGGCACGAATACGCTGCTCAACAGTGGCAATCAAAGCACGAAGAAGCGCCAAGCTGCGGCTGATCAACACAGAATCTGGAAGGCCCTCAAGCTCCCTATGAAACACTTGCAGCTGTTGCAACAATACCCTGTCACGAGTTATGTGGCGCCTATCATCACGCTGCCCATTCAGGAGAATAAACCTATATCTCTCAAAGAATAAGTAAAACTGCCTACCCCTATCCTGTGAATTAGCAACCCGGGCAAGTCTGTCACTGATAGAAAGATTACTATTGGCAACATGATTGTGATTACCATTAGCCACCTGATTGACAACACCATTAACAACATAACGTCTTTCACTAATAGACACAGCAACATTTGCAACATGAGTGACACCAACATTGGGACCATGATTTCCAGCACCATTACTACCATAAGTTCCATTGCTACTATTGCCAGGATGAACGACACTACCATTGGCAACATCATTTGCAATACCATTACTAGCATAAGGCCTATCACTAATCGAAAAAAACACTATTGACGACACGAGTAACACTACCATTAGCACCATCACCAACACTACCATTACCAGTATAAGGCCTATCACTCATAGACATACTGCTATCAGAAGTATGACTCACATTATGACTACCAACATGATTATCCATTTTTATAAGAAAGCTCAGATACAATGGGATGAATGTTATTGCATAATAACAACCATTTATAGGCACAAAACGAAACTACCAACCAAAATCAATTAATTAGAGGATAAGACAATGGTTATCTAAATGGAATCAGGTCATACCGGGCAGCTGACCTGCAGATAAAGAGCCGTCATTTGGGCGCATTAGCAACCTTACCCATGCATCTGAGAACCAAAAAAACCTCGATAGAAAAGCCCACACACAGTAGTAGCCTCCATTCAGAAATAGATAACGCTGAGCCGAAATTACGCAATTAAAGAAAACAGACTTGGATTGACAACAGGCAAAACCCACTAACTAATTAAATAAATTAGTATAACCCTCTGTTACTCATCAGCATTATACCCAAATCGTCATGTGAGGAGAAGAGCGAGAAAGCGGTGCCAGTGGAATCCAACGCAACAAGATCCATTTTCGTGGATCTGGAGCAACAGATAAAAATACGGAGCCCCAACAGAGTTGTTTTATTTGAAAAAGACATAAGAATTATTGATAAAGAAATAAGACAAAATATAGGGCCTTATTAAAAAAAAAGGTTACAAATTCGTGGGCAGGCAAAATTGGGTCAATATGTAGAAAAAAAACGAGAAAACAATTATTATGTTGAATAAAATAAAAAGATACGTACACAACTAATTACAATAGGAATCAAAAGTACTTACTTAGTTACAAAGATTCACAAAATTATTATTCATTATTAAAATGTATACAATTGTAGCCTCTCGTAATTTCCCGTACGATTAGTAAATAAATAAACATGAAATACAAGGTCTTGCGTTAAATTAAATGCTATTTTACGAGTGACAAAATTTTTTTTATTTATTATATATGACTTGTTACATAAATCACAACGGTAAATTGTGATTTGTCTAGGAACGATGCTTGCACACAAACCTAGATAGTCTAATTATTGCGAATATATTTTAAACGTTTATATTTTATAATATACGTTTCGTTTATTTACCGTATACTATTTATATATTTCCCGAGCCTACGAAAATTCCCGAGATCACTCACTAATATTATTGGATCGTAACCCGACTCATGAAATCTACTATGTGGGCCCCCGTGACCCATTGGGCCACTTAAACCCAACTGCTAGCCAAACGGGCTCCATTTTATTTTTCTTTTCTTTCTTTTGCTGGGCCAGACGCAACCCACGAGCCCACCAAGCCCAACCCAACACCCTTAATATTAATTGTTTTGTTTTTCTTTGGTTCCAGTCGCGACACACACCCAAACACCCTCGTTATTCCACAAACTCGACACACAACATGGCCATTTTATTTTACCACTCGATTGACTACCTAGCAAGGAATGGAGATTGATAAAAGTTACACCCTCACTCACTTGTTTACTGCCTCAACACAACCCCAAGTAAACCTCCCAAACCATTTTGCCAACCTAGTAAATAACGTGTCAAAACATTCCCTAGTGACCTCCCATGCTCCCCAATGGCAACGAAACAAACACTATACACAATGTGATTGTCAGGAATGAATAGGAAGAAATCTTACACAATCTAAGTCTCGTAAACTCTCGATTGGACAAGAAATGAGGTGCTACTATTCGTATACATGCCACACAATGGAAACAAGCCAACACACCAACTCTTGTGAGCTTTGTACCTATCCTCACCTTCCAAACTCACTATATAAACCTCCCATGCAAACTCAGTCCCTTTCACAAACACAAACATACCATTTTAGCAAAATACGTGAAGTCTAAGTGTCGAGTTGGGATAAGAAGTTGACGAGGAGTACAAATTGTCCAAGTGATCCCAAAGTACCACGTTAGCTCGTTTTGAACCTTTGGAAGATCGTGTACCAAGCTGTGTTGATCCTCGTTCCAATCTCATACCATACGAACCATTTTACCCCACCCCTAGAGGTGAGGTGAGAACAAGGAGAACTTTTATTATAAATTTCACTTCGTCATTTTAGTTTTTGCACATTTACTTTGCCCATTTAATTCGTAAAATAATAACACGACCTATACTTTTTATTGCTCGACCCCATTGTCACCTTGGTAAATAATTAGAGAACACATATTATTCGACCATATGAACTCGTTTAACCTATTTGCCCAACCCCTTTCTACGCGACCAAAACAGATTTCTATAAAACTTTATAAGTTAACGTGGGCTTATAAGCCCATTAAGCTTATTCGATAAGCTGACCCTATAAGCTGTTTCATAACATTTTTATGCTCTAAAAATGAACCCAAGTTCAGGCCCAAAACTCTCGTAAGCCCATTGGATCAAATTCTCTTATTGGGCCTTGTAAGTAACTCGTTAAGGCCCAATAAGTGAAATAAGTTGTTTTAAAAATAATAAGCAGTTTCTATAAGCTAAATAAGATGTCCTGAGCCTATTTGGAAAATAATAATGATAAGTTTTTAATTTCATAATTTTTGGACTAAGTTTGCAAAATTTCTTAACTTAGGGACCAAAACTGCCAAAATGGGAAACTTAGGGTCTAAACTGTCAAAACTGTTTTTATGAGTTAGAAACTGTTAATATTGAAACATGGAAGTGAGAAATGTAAATTTTGATGCTTTTGGACTAGAAATGTAATAATATTTAACTTTGGACTAACGGTGTAAAACTTATACCGTTAGGGTTAAAAGTGTAATTTGGTAAAACTTAAAGAATTTTTCTATAAATATTATTTTATAAAAATAATATTAAAGTTTTATATATAAATACACATATTTAATATAAAACTTTTATAAATTTAAACTTATATAAATACGTTATATAATTCGTAACTATAATTAAATTAACGATACAACGATACATTATTTATTTCTTTTAACGATACGTGTATTTCATTTCCTTTATAAGTTACAATTACGACTTATCGGCTACAAACTTGACTTATTAATAATGACTTCACATCGATCATCGATCATTTTACTTACAAGTTATATAAATATATAACCTTGTTTTTATACTTTAAGCATTTAAACAAACACGAGATTCGTTCGTAACTAAATGACTAGTATTCGCGATAAAACCAGACTTAGACTATCAACTGAAACTTGCATTATCTTTTAGGTTGTGTGTGAAGCCGTTGCCTAACATCGTTGAGTTTACGATACCACTACATCTACTGTACCACTAAGGTGAGTTCATAGCCCACTTTTTAACTGTTTTATGTGGGGAGAAACATGCTTAAAAACCGAACACAAGTCTTTTATTGGTATTGATATACCGGCTGACCGTTATTATTGCTTAAGTAGCTATTGCCAAAAGACCCTCGATCATGAACCTTAATCACTTATAGGGTGAACGTAAATAACTGTGGATAGATCTATTAGGGACTGACAATCCCCGTTTGGTCGTTGGAGAAAACTACCATACGCACATTATTTTGCTGACATAGGTTACTGGCAAAAACCTATCTTGGGGGCATATTATTAGTTACGTCATATTATTAAATATGATTGGCTGTTAAATCGTTGTGTGTCATGAGCTTAATGCAATAACGGATTTGAATTATTTTCAACTTGTTTGCTTGCATACATTTGCAATAAATGACTATATCTTGTGTTCAACTGTTTATTTTCAAACCTATGAATATCACTCAACTTTTGTTGACTTTTAGCATGTTTATCTCAGGAATTAAGCAAGAAGGACCATGAAGGCACGGAGTGGGCATGTGAACCGGCACGGACTTAAATAAATGTTTTAATACATTTCAAATAAAACTTGCTGTTAAATTATGTAATACTTTAATGTCATGAATATTCGGTATTTTGAATAAAACTAAACTTTAATAAGTCCCTTGTGTCGTTTTCTATGATTGTGATAAAGATCCTTGAAGTAATACCCCGAAAGTCTTCCGCTGTCATTATTAAGTCTTCCGCTGTTATTGACAACTTTTGGGGGTGTTACAACAATCTCCGAATTTCATAAAAAGAAAAATATATAAAAACCACTACCAATTTTAATATGTAGTAAAAAAAAATAAAAAATAACTGACTATTCTTATATAAAAAACGCCACAAACCAATCAAATTAAAGAAAATAAAGAAGAAAAAAAAATTACGACATAAAAAAACACGCAAAGAGAGTAAGTACGCGGGTTAAATATGTACCCAACATGCGAACAAGCATATCATAAGATACGTACACAGTTCGGTACATTAAATGATTCTCAAAACAAAAAAACCACCGGATCAGAAACACAACGAACACGTTAATAAATAAACATTAACACACAGATTGTCTGAAAAAGAGAGACCTAATACATACCAAATTAGTGAATAATACAGACATAAAACGATAACAAACGACAACACACGTGGAACAACAGCATAGGAAATCTAGAATCGTTTGGTTAAACAATTTGACAAAACAACGAACATCAAACACCGCTAAATCGGCCAACAAACTCTCTACGCAGAGCAACATGCATTGTAGAAACTTGTAAGAAAAGATACAAATTCGCCAATTTTTCAGCCTCAAAATCGCGAATAGCTTTAAAATACATTACGGCATCAGCAAACACAAGACCGTCACCATTCCTCAATTGAACCAACAATTGAGCCACAGACACATGATTAGTGCAAAACTCCAGCTCCCAAATAACAGCATCCAAGTATGCCAAACGATCCTCAACATACACACACCAACCACGTAGAAACGAAAGCCAACTTTCCTCCTCTTGAACTTCTCTCCGAAAACCAAAATGCATTACATCAGAAATGTAGACAGAACCTGACGAATAAGCCAGTTCCAACAGCCTAACTAAACCATCCATCACAACGCCAATTAGTAAAAAATATGAATACAAGAGATACAAAGACCTTAAGAGAAACAATACTAAAAAACATTAAGTAGAAAAGTATAAAAACAGGATGTAATAAAAAATGTTATTATCCTTCCCAAAAAAACAGTAAGTAAAGAAAATTTTTCCTAAAATTACAGACAATTACTGTTTGATAAGATAGATCAGCTGCATTATTTCAAAATTTGAAATGTTAAACTGACTTTTGTACATGGTAAATTACAACTTCAAAATAACACAAAACAATTAAAAAGGAAAACCCAAATACTAAAGTACATTGTTACGTTATGTAAGGAATCTAGCTAGCGTATATGCATTAGTGAAAAATAAGTGGAANAGTATGCCAAACGATCCTCAACATACACACACCAACCACGTAGAAACGAAAGCCAACTTTCCTCCTCTTGAACCTCTCTCCGAAAACCAAAATGCATTACATCAGAAATGTAGACAGAACCTGACGAATAAGCCAGTTCCAACAGCCTAACTAAACCATCCATCACAACGCCAATTAGTAAAAAATATGAATACAAGAGATACAAAGACCTTAAGAGAAACAATACTAAAAAACATTAAGTAGAAAAGTATAAGAACAAGATGTAATAAAAAATGTTATTATCCTTCCCAAAAAAACAGTAAGTAAAGAAAATTTTTCCTAAAATTACAGACAATTACTGTTTGATAAGATAGATCAGCTGCATTATTTCAAAATTTAAAATGTTAAACTGACTTTTGTACATGGTAAATTACAACTTCAAAATAACACAAAACAATTAAAAAGGAAAAACCAAATACTAAAGTACATTGTTACGTTATGTAAGGAATCTAGCTAGCGTATATGCATTAGTGAAAAATAAGTGAAAAAAAAAATCAAACCCGCAAACAAACCCGTCTGATCTTGCTTTATCATTTTGCGTGCTGAAAAAGCCATTTTTTTAGACTAACTATAGTTATTTCTTCGAAATGAGGCATATCACAACCACAAAACCCAAAACAAGAAAGCCGCCGCAACGCGGCGGGTCCTTATGCCCTCGTTAAAAAATAAATGAATGTAAACTTGATACTGAAAAGAATTAACATTCTCACGCTTACATCTATAAAACAACAAACAAGAATATGGGTTGGGCTTGAAATACAAAATTGGTGGACCCAAGTTATAACTAATTAGTTTTATAATATAATTGGGCCCTAGAATAAACACAAACTACCNTTTTTACTAACTCATGAAAAGTTAAAAAAAAAATTACACTACCAAGATTTTACACAGGGTATGTACGTGCATACCCTGCGTTCAACGTAGGTCCGCCCCTGAAAGCAACATTGGAATTCTCACACAGAACACCCGTTTCTTCTCATTGGTGAAGGCATGTAGGGCCGTTAACAAACCTAACGAACACGGACGTGACTTGGTAGTAGTTTCTTTAAGCTTAAGCGGACAATCGAACAAACATAAATGCAAACAAATGGATTTTCTTGTTTGTGTTCGTTTGTTAAAAAAAATAAGCATGTTCTTTTATGATTGTTCATTAAGACGTCAAATAAAACATTAAAGAATGAACATAAGTAAACAATCCCTCCTCACCTGAAGTTAGAGGCACTACCAATTATATTTGAGACACAAATATTTACTGGATTGTAATCTGACTATTTATGAACTATTTCTATAAATTCTAATGTATAAAGATTCAGCTCCCTTCAATGTATATTTTTATGACTGGATGATACTACTTGAGCTGCAGAAAATTCATTGGAAGAACACTCGATGATTCTACTTGAGCTGCAAAAATATCACCCGTGAGGAACAATAGATTGGAAAAGGTTCAGGAACGTTATGGTGTATTCAAGCCAAATTACATGAGCTTCAAGACGTGGAACTGGGCTTCTATAAATATAAATGTATTGGTCTTTCTATCTTTAATATTCTTCGTGATTGGTATATGGTTATATATTCATTGTTTTATTGTGTGAAGTGTAAATAACGAGAATGCGTATTCCATGGAATGTGATTGTTTTACACCAGTGGGTGACCTTAATTTTCGATTATGCTTCACCTAAGGAGTAGCAATTTTTGTTACAACTTTTATACTAAGAAACTTTGATGTCAACTCCATTTATAATAAAAAATGAGAGGCACTTTACATTCTAGAGTCTAGCTTGATACGATTAACTTAAAGTGTGAACTTTGAAAAATTTGCAGTTTTATGCTTGACTTTTCCTTTTCCTTTTCCGAAGGACATTGCGGTTTGCTCATGCAGAGACTTTGGTTCTCTTTTCATGGTGAAATAGACTCCATCTTGAAGGATCTGGTGAGTTTTCTAATTCCTTTATCATTTGGAATAAAGTTACCTCAGTATAGACTACGTATACGTATTTGATAAATTCATTTTGTTACATCGTATATGCTAACATATTCAGGGTTAAACCAAATACAAAGAGAAGAACCCTTGACATTCCTGCCAAAACCTCCTTAGAAATGAACTTGGAAGGGTAGCACGGTGTCACCTTAGAAATGAGCTTTGTGCAAATACCATATAACGAACAAAAATATCCGATAGCTGTAAGTTTTCTTAGTTACTGTATCACTAGCTACTACTACATGTTAACTGTTTGATTTGAGTATAGTTTTATCTCAAATGGGTCAAATCAAGATTGAGCTAAAAGAGAATAGGTCAAATGTAAAAAGTGTTGGACCTTTAATGTTATAGAAGAATAGAATAGGGTAGTTTAGTATATATTTATGTTATGTTTGCTGTAAAATCCGACCCATTATATTGGGCTGGGTTTATTGGTAACGGTATAAACCGTTTAGAATAGGGTACAACGATTAGATAGGTTACAACGATTACATGAATCGATATTCCTTTTGTCCAACAGTCATGTTGTTTCATTGGTATCGATTCATTAGTATATATAGGGCAAGATTTCTGTAAACATTCATTCCATATCAATATACAATTCAGAAAACATATCGTTTGTTACTTCTGTATTTTTATACTTCTGCACTTTTGTTTTATTGAAACACAACCACAGAAACACACCACAAAGAACCTGTGAAACAAGCAAGAACGAAGGGAAGTTTGCAACAATTGGTATCAGAGCCCAAGGCTAACTGATCCAGGGAAGAACGGAAAGAAAAAAGCAGATTTGATTCAACTTGAATCAATCAAAAGCAAGAAGAAGAAAACCAACTTCTGTTGGAAATCTATTCATCGAACCTGTTACATAACAGAAATTGATCAGAAGGAAGGATATTGGAATCTCGAATCTGTGAAAGGAACGCACGTCTCCTACTCTCCCAAATCAACCGGGTTTTTTTTATTATTTCTTTCAACTTTTTATTTTTCGAATACTTCATATAAATTAGGAAAAGTCTTTGTTTAAGATAGAAATCCCATTAGCGAAAAAACCCCGATTGATTAGAATAGCAAAGACCGATTTCTTTTAGATTCATAGCAAGACAAGCGAATTCTCCAAAAATTCGTTTTCACCAAATAGCAAGATAAACCGAACCCTTTGTGGTTCATAGCAAGTCAAACCAAATCCTAGTGATTCATAGCAAGATAAACCGAACCCTTTGTGGTTCATAGCAAGTTAAACCGAATCCTTAGGTTCATAGCAAGCTCCGAGCCTTAAGATTCAAATAGCAAGATTAGAGCTTTTTTTTAGGTTCAAATAGCAAGAAAACGTGGTTAATAAATTGGCCAGTAGCAAGTAAGGGATTTGATCTTTTGATCAAACACAAGAGCAAGAAAATCAGAAACCATCTCGGTTCTGATTATAAGCAAGCAAGCAAGCATGGTAGAAGGAGACAAGAATGATAAAACATCGAACAACACATCAGTTCGAGAACTAGGAAATGTTTCACTACAATGTCCAAAATTAACCGAAACAAACTACACGACATGGGCATTGATGATGGAGACAATATTGAAGGCATATGGCATATGGGAAACGATAGTTGCGAAAGAAGGAATAGCAACAAATGAGAAGAAAGAAAACACATCAAAGGCAATAATCTTCCAATCGTTGCCAGAAGATGTTTTAATGCAAGTTGCACAATACTCGACTGCAAAGGAGGTATGGGACTCAATCAAAGTCAAGCATTTGGGAGCCGATCTTGTTCAAAAGGCACGACTACAAACATTAAGAAGTGAACTAGAGACGCTAAGGATAAAACCAAACGAAAAAGTAAGTGACTATGGAGGTAAGTTAAGTAGTATAAAGGCCAAGTTTAGAGGACTTGGTGAAACTTTGGAAGATAAAGTGCTAGTAAGGAAACTACTTAACTCTGTTCCAAAGAAATTTTTACCGATCGTGGCAACTATAGAACAATATCAAGACCTAGACGAAATGTCGTTTGAAGAAGCCATTGGAAGGTTAACAGCCTATGAAGAACGAATCAAGAGTCAAGACATACTAGAGGCAAATGATCAAGACAAGCTTCTCATGGCAAGTTCAAACAACAAAACTTATGGTAAATGGCGAGGTAAAGATTTCAACAAAGAAGGCAAGGAAAGCATGAAATGGAAGAATAATTCGAATGCACACAAAGCAAATACGAGTCAAGGAACTAAAGACAAAAGCAAGCTCAGATGTTATGAATTTGGCAAGCATGGACACTTTGCGAAAGAATGCATGAAATGGAAATACAAGCAAGAAGAGTCACATCTCATCTATGACACTGACACTGAACCAACATTGCTGTAAAGACAAGGAAGGAAGACTCGATTGCGGTCTATAACATTAGGGGGGAGAATGTTGGACCTTTAATGTTATAGAAGAATAGAATAGGGTAGTTTAATATATATTTATGTTATGTTTGCTGTAAAATCCGACCCATTATATTGGGCTGGGTTTATTGGTAACGGTATAAACCGTTTAGAATAGGGTACAACGATTAGATAGGTTACAACGATTACATGAATCGATATGCCTTTTGTCCAACAGTCATGTTGTTTCATTGGTATCGATTCATTAGTATATATAGGGCAAGATTTCTGTAAACATTCATTCCATATCAATATACAATTCAGAAAACATATCGTTTGTTAATTCTGTATTTTTATACTTCTGCACTTTTGTTTTATCGAAACACAACCACAGAAACACACCACAAAGAACCTGTGAAACAAGCAAGAACGAAGGGAAGTTTGCAACAAAAAGTCACCATACACAGCTTTTCAAAAGTCATTTTTATTCAAAGATTCAGATTATCATTGTAATAATATTGTTTTTATATTCATAATTAACTCATTATCAGTTTATAAATATTTGATAATGGAAAAATAAGTGTTTTATTGTCAACCCGATTGGACCCGTTTTAATCCAAACCTGTTTGACCCATGACCCACCCGCCGATTTTGCGGTGTTTGCAGAATTGCAGTGGTATGTATTTTTTATAAGTTATATTACGTTTTGGAGCTTCAAAGGCTATAGTTTTTTCTTTTGTAGGTTTATATGCAATATTTGTTCTATATAAGTTGCACATGCTTTTTAATAGCCTAGAAAAGGCTCATGACATGGAATACATAACTAAAGATCGTTCATGTCGTCTTTATTATCGTTTTTAGTTAGAACTGTGGAGCTTAGATAATGCTAGAAAGTTGGCAAAAAAAAAAAAAAAAAAAAAAAAAAAAAAAAAAAAAAAAAA
>LBNU01020386.1:17930-31025 GCA_014162995.1 Artemisia annua | reverse complement strand
TTTTTTTTTTTTTTTTTTTTTTTTTTTTTTTTTTTTTTTTTTTTTTTAAAATTGTCTTCCTTCATATAGAAGGAATCAAGAAAGATTTGTATCATATGTTTATTTATTTGTTCCATCATCTCTTTTAGGTACACTTATTTCAAAACTAATTTATTCCTTAGCACTCTCAGTTTATTTACTAGACAACTAATATAAAAATTAAAAGAAAATGTTCACAATCTGTGTTGTTAGAAAGATATCATTACTCTTTAACCAATTGTTATAATAGTAAATCATGTGGAATACTCAAATATGTATATTTATCTACTCTTAGTAATGGTCCATCCCATCTCATTGTTATGCATCTTTGACCAATTGTCAAAAGATTTATGAGACATATGTCACTGATTCTACAATATTTTGTTTAAGTTGCCAAACTGATGAAAAATATTACTATTATCTTAAATAACTAGTAACAAATATATGTTTGATATTTGAAAACTAGTAAGTAAATTAAAAATGAAAAACAAAAAAGAAAAATTCAATCAAGACATACATTGGCTTGATGGTCAACATTATATATCTATATTACCTATCTCTATTTCAACTTCAATGTATCTTTATTTACTCAATAAGGGTTCCATGTACAAAAATGTGATCAGACAACAAATTGCAGAGACAGAGTAGAATTTAAGAAAAAGAGTTATGAATCATTTATTTACTACCTATGAGATGGTTATATATCTCTTTCTATGTATTCATGAACATTCATTTAATTATAATGGAAAGATCAGTACCTTTGATATTTTGATATTGCATTATCAAATTGTTGTCTTTCACCCTCTTGTTTTGACATAAGCTAAGTAATATGATACCATGAAAATACAAATTTCATAACCACAACCAACTAATCTAGAGGTAAAGAAAACATACTAGATATGAGGCCATGAGATCAAGGGTCAGAAACGATTACATGGTTATCATAGTTTTATTATGTACATCTAGATCAAAAACATTAAGAAAGTCACAAAAAAATCATTTCAGCTTAAGGGTTTGCTTCTTCGCTACTAAATTTATTTATCAACAAAATACATTTGGTAATGTCGCGACAACACGCGACCACAATAAACTTGATATACTCGAAAGCATTGAATAGCTCGTTTGGCCCGAGCCTGTTTGACTTGTACCTGTTTTGACCCGAACCTGTTTGATTCGTAATTCAAAGTCGCCGGTTTTGATCTGAGAGCGTCAAAACCTGAACCCATTTGATCCTTTCCGTAACGCCCGACCCACCCGTTTTACCACTCTAGTACAAATACACAAATATATAAGGTGCTTTGGAGGAATTTCAGCCCACAACCATTACAACCTTACTTCAAGTCTTCAACATTCCCTCCTACTGATCCTTAATCACCTCCTTCTTCTCAACAAAATGGCTACTCGGACCATCCCAGAGATGCCGACAGTGTCTTCGCTCTTGACAGCTTATGCTTCGGACCTTCCCACAACTATGTTCTTTTATGTAGATATCAAAGATTTTAGAATTATAACAAAATTAAAACACTTAGTAGATAAAGAATTGATTTATGTTTAATCAGGGGCGGACCTAAGGGGTTCCTGGGTTTAGGGTAACCCGATGGATGTTTATCGTTTTGTGTATTCGTTAAAAATCATGATTTCTTCTAAATGAACTTGGTTTCGAAAATTTATGTGACACAAATAGATATCTTATTTAATTAATCCACTAATTTTTAAAAGAAATACATCTATAGATTCTTTATTTGTTTATATCTTTTAATAAAAACGTACATTTTAGTTCATTTTTATTGTTGTGTTATGTTGTACTTGTGAGCTTGTTTATATTCTCGTTTATTCCATATTTTTATTTTGCTTATTGTTTCTCATGGGGGGACACGACAATGTCGCGTGGTGTAATACTTATCACTCGGTTGCCTTGTTTGCCAATCGTGAGTACATGATGTAATCATGCACGAGGCGTTTCGCTCTTAAAACACCTGACTACATGTTTTAAAATGATGGTAGTACGACCAAACACAAAATTTATAAGATGCAATGGATATGAACATTATGATAAAGCCTTACATATTTGTCTTTGCTTATTCGAATACTTAAAACTTTGAGCTTTATAACCACTTGATTGGTAGCATTGCACAAGTTATGGTATATAAGTGACTCTAGTGAACCATCTTAGACGAGACAATAATCCACTAAGGTTGTATCAAATAACCATAATATCAAATAACAGTTTGTCGGGTTAGAATTGTAACAAGTGTCATATTCTATATATCGAATAAATATGTCGTTACATACTGTATGAATCGAATTCAATCTCAATTGTTAAAAACAATCGTTCAAACACCATTCAGACCTAAAGTTGTAGACCTACAAACAAGCTTAAAACCAATAAATTATAGAACATTTTCCAATATAAAAGGTATAAAAACTTGTAGAACATTTTCCAATATAAAAGGTATAAAAACTTATAGAACATTTTATCTCTTATTAATATACAGATCTTCCTTCTTTTTTTCCAAATATATTTATCTTATTACTTCAACTTTCCCTCCTACTGATAATCCTTAATCACCTCCTTCTTCTCAACAAAATGGCTACTCGGACCTTCCCTGAGATGCCGACAGTGTCGTCGCTCTTGACAGCTTATGCTTCGGTTTCAGCTTTTGTAATGATCTTTCGAACAATGTTTGAGCAGCTTGTCCCACTACCACTACGAAATTATGCTATTGACTTGGTTAAACACTACTTGAAGCCAAGATCGTCTGAACTCATTCTTCTTATCGAAGAAAAAGACGGTTACAACCCAAATGAAATGTTCAATGCTGCAGAGGTCTTCCTTGCGACTAAAATAAACCGAGATTCAAAACGCCTCAGGTGAGTCTTTTCCGAATGTTTTTTTCTACTTTGTAGAGTATATTTTTACTTATGTGGTGTTTATAGATTAGCTTATGTCCAAGAGCTTATGCAGTTTCTTACAACCTCAGAAAGTTTTCATACATAAATAAAGCAATAAACTCATACTACAACCTCAGAAAGTTTGTTTGTTTGTCTATATTAATATCTTGGGTGAAGTTATTTTTTTTGCTTCTACTGTTATTTTCTTGTTATATAACTGGAGGGTTTAAAAATATATACAATCTACTGAAGTTATTTATATACAATATGTTGATCTTATTTATTGAATTGAACCCTTGAGTTTTTTTGCTGAAATTTAACTGTGAAGTTTGCTTTCAAGTGTTTACAATTACTTCATTAATTTTTATCTTCAATGTCTCCTGCCACAATAAGCAGATTTTTTAACTATAAACTGATTAAGCAACGTTCTACGAAAACATATCAAGAATCATAAACGTAAAAGAATATCTTTTCAGAAACTCGAAGATAAATCATAAGAGTGAATATTATTTTGACCCATTTAATCAAGATTGTGGATTCAAAGTCTCGCTAGAGACATTTGTGGTATATTAAGGTTTTACATGGTGTTATTTAGTTATTTGCTTGACAATACTTGCATTAATTTACAGGATTACCAAATCACTTAAAGAAAACCACATTAATATCAAACTTGCTGAGTCTGAAGAGATAGTAGACTCCTTTGAAGGAGTTGAGGTTACATGGAAGTACTGTAGTCAACAACAAAAGCAGTTGAATGCCGAAAATGACGATGGTTTTGTACCTGAGAAAAGGTATTTGGAGCTGAAATTTGACAAAAATAAAAAAGACGTTATCATCAATTCGTATTTGCCATTCGTAATAGAAAAAGCTCACGAAATCAAAATCCAGAGGAAAGTCGTGCAGCTTCATAACCTACGGTCTCCAGATTCAGGACACTTCAGTCTTAAGCAAACCGTGAATTTGGACCATCCATCAACGTTCGAGACACTGGCGATGGATCAGAAGCTGAAGAAGGAAATCATTGAAGATTTAGATCTATTTGTAAAGAGGAAGGACTTCTACAAGAGAGTTGGGAAAGCATGGAAAAGAGGATACTTGTTGTATGGTCCACCTGGAACCGGAAAATCGAGTCTGATTGCTGCAATGGCGAATCACCTCAAGTTTGATATCTTCGATCTACAGCTCATGAATGTGAAGGATAATTCAAGCTTAAAAGATATACTACTGGAGACATCAAACAGATCCATACTTGTGATTGAAGACATTGACTGCAGCATAGTGCCAGATCGCAAGGAACCGTCTTCTTCCAGTGAATCCCATCGTGATGGCCCCAAGGTATGTACTAAAAACTTCTGTTTTAGTTAATAATAACAACTAAATTTTTTTCCATATATCTTAGGATAGTATTAAGCTAACCAATCAGATGGTAATTCCTTTGAGTGATTGGTTTTTCTTTCATCCACTTGTCTTAAGTAGATCATTTTGTTATATAAAACTTTGGCATAAGCTATACAATTGATATGATTATCATAATACAATTACATGGTCAATTACTTTTTTTAGGTAATTGAAAGACAAAGTTACAACAAAAACGATTTTCATTGATTTTTTTAAAGTGGTTTCAGTGAATGTTATTTTGCTATATGATTTCTGTCATTTAAATAAGCAACTGAACTTAAAACCATTGGCATACTCACATTGTCCTTGTTATACCATACTGACTAACTTAGTTTCACTTCTTATTTTTTAGTTTACTCTATCGGGACTTCTGAATTTCATTGATGGGTTGTGGTCGTGTTGTGGGGATGAACGCATAATAGTCTTTACCACAAACCACAAAGAAAGACTTGATCCAGCATTGCTTAGACCAGGCCGTATGGACATGCACATTAACATGTCCTACTTGACCATGGATGGATTCAAGACATTGGCTGCTAACTACCTCAACATTCACGACGACCACCGGAGATTCAGGGAGATCAAACAGTTGATCAAAAGCAAGAAGGTTACACCGGCAGAGGTGGCAGAGGAACTAATGAAGTCTGACAATATGGAGCTCGCACTAGAAGGGGTCGTGAAGTTTCTCAAACGCAAAAGGGCAAGGGATGATGAAGACAGTGAATAAAAACGGCCAAGTTTATATCACGATTCAGGAATCGTGTTCAGTTTCATAATTTAGGATTATTGTAATAAAAGTACTTACTCTGGGTCCATGTAGGAGATGATGCATTTGGTGCTTACAAAGATAAAGCAAATTAGTTAAGCATTTTAAACTGGTAGAAATGTACTTACTAATGAAATTTTATGAGAATTTCAGTTAGTTAAATTTGTGGAAAATGAACCAATTGCGTAGTTTTATTTCAAATCTAGAGGAAAGCAAACAAAGTTACGAATTATGACATCAAACATATGTGGTTATAAATAAGAAAAGGCATACCTTTCTGTAGGGGTATAGAAAATTCAAAAATACCTAAAAGAAATACTTGAAGACGCCATAAGTTATATCCGTCTTTAATTTAATCATTATCACAAGCAACGCGGAACCTTAGAAAAACAAAGTGAGCCAAAATATAAAGCCAAAGACCACTAGTCGAAATAAGAAACTTTATTATTTAAGCAAATCCTATAGTGTGAATTCAGGCCGGTAAAGTTAGCCCATTAAATAAAAAATGGACCGGTTTGGACTTTTTATAAATATACAAGTCATTTGGGCCAAGTTTTATATGTCAAAGACTCTGAATGAATACTCCTTTAAACTTAGAAGTGTGTAATCTATATATATAATAAACAAAAGTTTTTTTGAAACTTGTACACGTCATTAAAGCCACCTGGATGTTAATTCCACGTCATAAAAGTCACGTGGCAATGTGATTTTACATTTAGTCCCTAATTTGATGATCAACATTTTAATTGACATTGATTATGCTGTTACACTTTCCATATATATAAACCATCTTCTCTCATTCTCTCTCAAGTTATAACAATTCTCAAATCTACACATATCAATCAAATCATATCCATGATGATGAATCTATATTTAAAAATAAAATTGATATGATCTCCACTAACTCAATTTTAAAGTGTAACACTAATTCTTTTGAGTGATTAATGGTAACGGAAAATTTGCTCAGGTGTATGTGATTTCCATGTTCCGCTTAATATTTATGATTATGTTTATCTAATTGATTAAACAATTGTATTTTACAAGTTTACTTAATGTGTGTGTACAGGGACTTTTGGTTCATGAGTTTCATACAACGTAAATCACCTTAAATGTTTAATTGCTACATGTTCCCACAGCTGAAATGTGTGTAATTAAGAAGTGGTTGTTATCACATATTGAACAATCATTTTAGTTAAAAGGTGGTTGCATAAAAAGGAGATGTGAGCTTGAAAATGTTGACAATATCCAGGTTCTTTGAGCACAAACTTGCGTTATCATTATACATACCGAAACGTAAAATATATAACGGGCTACTTTCTTTGTATTCTCACATGAATTTTGCTTCCTATTTTGATGGTTAATGATTTGAAACAACCATTTTGACAAATGTATGCTGCTCTTTAACGCTATATACCAGTGTCTATATATTGCTATCAAATCCTTCGTATGTTAATGTTACAGGCTTTTGCATTTTAATTTGTATAACCCGTGAGTACAACTTTATCCTAAAAAAACAAATCTTGATGGATGAGCCACGATGGCTTGATTTTTTGCAACTTAACTTAGATGACATACATGACCATGTTATAAATATGATGTAGAAGTTGAAATTACGATTGAGTTGTACGTGCACCATGGACGGACTCACTTGGAAGCCGGGTGTGGCATGGGCCACACACGATTTTAGGTCACGAAATGTATATTGTTTTAAAATATGTCTATTTACTTATTTATTTATTTATTTATTTATTATTATTTGTTATCTGAGTTTTCTACTCGACATTGCGAGCCGGTTAATCCCAGGGCGATTATCCTTTTGGATAGCTCGGAGTCATGCAACCTTTGATTTTAGCTAAGAAGTTTCTTATGATGCAAATTTATACTTATAATCATAAGGAAAAAATTTATGCTAACACCTTTTAAAAAATTATGGGTCCGTCTCTCTCGTGCACTGTGAGTCTATAAGTCATAACATATGTGACGTAAATCTATAATGTGATACTTATAGCTTATATATTATCTCTACATTCAGAAATCTGTTTGAATGTATTAGACAAATTAAAATTTGGGTTTCTGATTTAAATGTGTTTATATTTTTAGATTATGCATATGTGAGTCATTAACAATCTTTTGTTCATACTTTTGCAATTGCATGCAAACGTATCTTTTGTTTTTAATATTATGTAGATGAGTACATCAGATCGTTGAAAGAGTTTTTTTTCCAAAGATGTTTAGGTTTATTGGCAAGTTAATATTTGTACGGTTTATTCAAGCTTATATGTAACTTTCACGGGTCTATTAGCTAAAAGTTTTATAAATGGTTTAGTGTTTGTTACATACTCATGACTTTCACGAGTTTATTAAAAAGGGATAATTACCTAAGAATGTATTTAACTTGTCAATTTTTCTAATTGTATGTAGCTTTCTTATTTTTTTTGCTATTATATACTTTTACTTTTGAATTTTGACTTCTGTTTATATCTTGTTTATGTAAAATGATTATTTTACCCTTCGATGTGAATAGAGAGGTTACAAAATATGTTGGGTAAAATGGTCATTTTGAAAGCGCAAAATAACACGAAGATCGAAATTCAAAAGTTTAGAGTACATAATAACAAAAAAATAAGAATGTTACGTACAATTAAAAAAAAATGACAAGTTACATACATTATAAGTAATTCTTCCTATTAAAAACTATAACCTTTTTGTGGTTGTCACCTTTTATTTTTCCTACTCCGTATTATTTTATACTTCAAACATAATAAGTTTTATATTTATTTAAAATTTTATACAGCAACCCGTGATTTTCACGGGTTTATAGGCTAGTTGAATATTATATAACAAAATATTTAATTTGACACTTAACATTGTTGTATGTCTAATTTGGTGCTAGTGAGTTGACATGGGGTATATTCCGATAGTTTTAGAAAAATATTTAATTTGACACTTAACATTGTTGTACGTCTAATTTGGTGCTAGTGAGTTGACATGGGGTATATTCCGATAGTTTTAGAAAAATATTATGTTAACTACTTGTAAAATGATAGTATTCATGAATAATTTTGACAAAAGATATTCACATTTTACATCAAAAAATATGTAAGTATATTATTTTTGCATAGTACTATTTACTTCAAGAGAAGATAATGTTAGCGTACATGTATTGCCAAAATAAAAAAACGTCCATTTATGTTATTCTATAAATAACATGAAAGTTCATGTTGTGTATTTATATTTCTATAGCTACACTGTATGTTTAAACTTAAACACAGGTATTTTACAAGAGGCCATAAAAAAGGATAAAAACCTATTATTGCGCAATTAGACGTTAGAAAGAAACACAATTATATGCCATTGAAATAGAAAGTTCGTGCAAATAAAACAAGAGTATGTGCAATCAAACAAATAGTCAAGTAAACAAATCAGCCACAACACAAATGTTAGTCCTTTCGTGGAACTGTCAAGGAATAGGGCGTCCCTTGATAGTTTCTAATTTAAGAGCTCTTCATAAAGCTCATTGCCCTGATGTATTGTTTTTGATAGAACCCAAAAATAAACAACGTTTGTTAGAGAAAAAATTGGCGTTATTTAATATTTAGTGATGCTTACTATGTTGATCCTGTTGGTCGTTCTAGTGGTTTAGCTATTTGGTGGAACTCGGCTACTGGTTTGAGTATTCTTAATGGTAATAAGAACCTTATTATTGTAGAAGGAACATTTTCAGCAAGAGTTCTTTCATATCCTGGATTTCTATGTTTTGTTTATGCCCCACATGATGCTGCATCACGATCTCCTATTTGGAATGCTATTATTCAGAAATCCTCTCTTAATGTTCCATGTTTTATCGTTGGAGATTTAAATTTAATTGGGTCGTCTAAAGATAAAGAGGGGGGTTATCACATATGCCACATTGAGAAATTTCAAAACTTCATAGCTTCTGCTAGTATCCTTGAAGTTCCTTATACGGGCTTATATTTTACATGGTCTAATCAACGATGTGGGGAAGCTTTTATCCGGGAACGCATTGATCGTGCATTTGGTAACATTAATCTATTCGAGCTTTATCCATATCACTGTCTCCTTCATAAGCCCCTTATTGGTAGTGATCAGGTGCCTCTCATCTATTGCTCACAATCATCAAGTAGTAACAAATGCTATTGGTTTTGTTTTGAATCGATGTGGACAACTCATGAGGACTGTGAAACAATAGTTCGTGAGGCATGGCTTAATCTATGTACCGATAATAATCTACAAACTCTCAAGAATAATTTATCTATTTGTGCAAGGAAGCTAAAACAATGGAGCAAATGTAGTTTGGGTAATAATCGAAAGTTGATTGATTGCTATGCACGTGAGCTTGCAGTGATCCAAGGTCTCCGTAGTACTCCTAAAACTATTCTTCGAGAACATCAGTTGTTGCAAGATCTTGAAGTTACATTGATGCATGAAATGTTTTTGGCACCAACATTCCCGTGTAAACTGGCTTAATTACGGAGATCGTAACTCTAGGTTCTTTCATCTCTCTGCCATTCATCATGGCCAAAAGAATATGATATTAGCCCTCAAGAACGCACAAGGAGATTGGTTGTATGATCCGAAAGACATACAATTTCTTGTCCAGGATCACTTCATGGCTTTATTTCAGTCGTCTGGTCCTCGTGATTTAGAGGAGGCTGTTAGTGCGTTGAACCCTGTTGTTTCACAAGAAATAAATAATAAGTTGCAAACTCGTGTTTCTACTGAGGAAATTTACCGAGCTACGAAACAACTTGGTGGTCTCAAAGCTCCCGGTGAAGATGGTTTTTCTAGTATATTTTATCATAAGTATTGGCATTTAGTTGGTGATTCTGTTTGCAAGGCTATTTCTTATTTCTTTGAGACAGGTCATATGTTGCCCAAAATCAATTAAACTTTGGTTGTGCTATACCGAAAGTCCCCCGCCTGGATTCTCTAAGTCTGTTTCGACCAATTAGTCTTTATAATTTATTTACAGGATCATCTCAAAGATTTTATCAAACAGATTGAAGCCTTTGATTGCCAAAATTATATCTCCTCAGTAATCTGCTTTTATTCCTGGTCGACAGATTCAAGATTGTATGGTGGTCGCGAATGAAGCTTTTCACTACATTTGAAATAAGAAAAAAGGGAACCAGAACATTATGGCCCTCAAGGTTGACTTAAATAAAGCTTTTGACAGGGTCGAATGGGACTTTTTGTTGGCCACTCTCAAGAAAATGGGTTTTGGCTATCTTTGGTGCAACTGGATCCGTTCTTGTCTAATGACTTATGATTTAGAATTTATGGTAAATGGTGAATCAATTGGGGTTGTTAAACCTCAAAGGGAGCTTCAACAGGGGGATCCTATTTCTCCGTATCTTTTTATTATCGTTGCAGATGTTCTATCTCGTCAAATTAATAGGGCAATGGAAATAGGTTCTTTATCAGGTATCAAAATGGCGCGTATGTGTCCTGTTATTAAACATATTCTTTTTGCAGATGATTCGTTGTTCTTTTTAAAAGCTTCTGACTCCTCCCAAACTAACCAGTTAACCAGGTGTGGTCAACAAGTCAAATCTGAGAGAGGAGAGATCAATTTATGATCCGTTGAAAGCACAGTGTACTCACGGGTCGTTAAGTCCCAACGAGGTTGAAATTGTATTTTAGAAACTGTAGGAACCCGGAAACAACCTAAATCACGACCTTATTCATCAAATCTTAGAGAGAGAAAGTGAGAGATGTAGAGAGAGAGAGATGGTGGGAGGATCACTATGTGTAAAATGAAGAACTATGTTTATTCCACAATGATCAACCAACCTTCCAAGTGAAGGTTTACAATGTATATATAGTGCATACAAGTCTAGGGCTTTTGATGTTACATGTTTGGCCCTTAGACTTACAAGTAATTGATAGATGAACATATAACTTCCTAAAACGCTTTCTATCGCAACCTATTACATGATTCTAGAACATAATGACCGACACTTTATAATATAAAAATACGATGCTAACAATCTCCCCCTAAGTGTTGGTCATTGAAGGTTGCGTGACGTCTTCATCTTTGTCTTTAAACTTTAACATTTATTGTTCTTGACGTCTTTAGAAGTCATTAGATAAGTTATAGTTCTTTGTTCATCGTTCTTTGTTCCTTCATGCTTTGTGATCTTTGTATTATGAATTTTCTTTGTTCTTTGTTGTTGTGATCGTTCATCTGCCTTTTGTCACTGCTTCGTCTATGTAGGTTGATCGCCTTTCCAACATGCTCATACATCTTTAGTCTTTGCCATACGTACATTTGTTGTCGCTGTTCTTTCACATTGATCTTTATCACTTTTCTTTGTAGATTCTTCTTTTTGTCGTAGAATCTTTCTTTGACTGTTGCTAACCTTTGATCTTTGTGAGAACTTTCCATTGACGTTGAGATGTATGTATGAGCATGTGGAAACTAGTGTGGTGGTTGTACCTGCATAAACTTGTTAGTAATAAATCATCCGGTACTTACAGGTTTGAAATTAGAGATCGTCAACAGCATATTGTGAAGACTTTCTCCAACCCTTACCATGGCCGTTCTTAATCGGATACCCTCGAAAGAGCTTACACAGACATACCGAAGTACACCCACGATTAGGTGAGTCGCTGGAGATCACCCCACGACTGTAGACCGTTTGGAATCCACCGAAAACACTCAGCGTAACCCATAAGAGATTACCGAAGTGACCTGCTGTCAGGGCTGCTTGATGTTGACCCTGGCAGGAGTTTCCATTCAATCATTGAGAAGTACATAAGTAAATTCTCTCATAAACGTTCTGGCAGATTGCTAAGACCTGCGTAGGACTCTAAAGTTTACATCTGGCGTACATTGATGTAGAACAACCAGTGTATTAATATTGTGTGTTCCTATGAGATCTTTTGATGAATCTCTTGGCTCTAGACTCAATAAGTGCACATTTAGTCATCGGAGGAATGGAGCAGAGTACCTCCTTTTCAATATCAACACACTCGGAATGAGTGGTCAATAGATTATGCAGGGTTCTCCGTGAGAATGAAACAAGTATCTTTTGAGAGATACCCGAGTGGCTAGAAGGTTTAAGTGCAGTGCGTCACTGGGTCCATGACGTCTTGTCTTCAATACCGATGTCACCTTAGTAACAATCAGTAGCAAATGAATTGAACCCGGTGTCTGACCTATGGTTGAACATATGGAGGGCTCATTTCTTTTCACCCTTTCTCATTTCATTTCTTTTTAATTCTTCAACCCCTTCTTTCCCTTTCATTCTTTACTCCTTCTTTTAATCATACCTAAGGACTTCTAATTCTATCTATTGGAATTGTCCTTGGGTAGATCCCTCCGGTTCTGGCGGATCATAGGACGGTTTTTCCTAACCTTAGTCACCTTATAACACCATGACTATCCTATTGTTGCCATAAACCTTTTGCTTGAAAATCTCTCAAAGTGTTTATGATCATAAAACACATTTTTGTTAACACATTGAGAGTTTTGCACTTTTGAAATACTCCCCCTTCACATGTGCTCATGATATGTTAAGATAAATTTGCACATGTTGGGTAGAGTTGGCACTTTTTGAATTGATCCACTCTTAATAGACATATACCCGAGGGACACGTTTACGTTGCTTAGTTAAAGGGATCCATTATCAGCTTTTAGGTGACAACTAGCCCTAATAACTAACTTGATGTTGTTAACATTCCTAAAAAGGAAGTTAGACCCGTCATGGTAAACATCTAATTAAGAGTTTCTCGAATCGGTACATTTCTACTTGGATAAATCCTTTCGAATACTAACATTTTGTTTCGTCAATTCGAGAGTCAATTCTGAGTCTAGTATAAGACTTTTAAGTCTTTACTTACGAGCTCGAGATTCTGCCACAACTATTGAACATTTTTTGATCACATATAATCACGTCTTCTCCCCCTCAAATATAGCATATCATGATATTTTTGCTATCAATTGATTAAATACAAAGCATTTGGAGAGATAGACGGACTTTTTCGCATGAAATTTG
>LBNU01020386.1:0-17583 GCA_014162995.1 Artemisia annua | reverse complement strand
GTTTTCTTCACTTTTATGCTCCAAAAACGTCCGAATATGCATGTTTTCCAGAATTCCTCTCAAAAGTACCCAAAATGACAAAAGGAACGATTTAGGGCAATATTTGATCACATTTATACGAATTAGGGATTAAATGACCCCCTAAAAGCGTAACACTTTTCGTCTCATCAGGTTTCAACAAGAAAACCCAAAACCCAATTGAAATATACTCCGTATCTCACGGATCGATGCACACCGAGACAAGTTTAAACTTGTTTTGGTGTTTGCTCACCTTCTTTAATCTTGGTACTCACGAATTTAACAAGAACAACAAAGATGGGTTCGGATTGATGATGAAACGAGGTGTTATGGAAGGTTTTAGGGCGTGTGTAATACACCAAAAGAAAGAGGAGATGATGGGGAATCTTTTTATGGTGGCGGTGTGGTAAGGTGGCCGACGGTGGTGGTGCCGTCGGTGTGGCAGGGTGGCGGTGACAAGAGGGAGAGAAAAAGGGTGGGGAAGATGAAGTTATGAGGGTGAAGGGTTAGGGTTAGGGGTAATAAACCCGAATTTTACAAAAGTAGTCCCTCTAGTTCTCTTGTTCCAATATAAGCCACGAATACTTTGGAGTTTATGAAATATCATTAAGTGGGTTTTCCCGTAACACAATTACTCGTTCTCGAAAATATTTAAAAACTCCATGATACGTTCAACAATCATATAGACCAAACCGTAGACTCAAAATATTTAAACTTGTTAGGTTATCCTAGTGCCGGAGTCAACGTAGTGCCTAATAACGATTTCAAAAATAAATCATCACATATATTTCATATTAAATTTATAATTCCAATTCAAATTCCATAGAAACCACGATTCAAGGTTTACAAACTTATCGTGAATAAACTTTCAAATATTCCAAAAATCATTAACTTTAAAGTAATGCGGGTTTTTAAATAGCTCCCTAATTTGCCAATTGTAATTAACCAAAACAAATTTAGTACGAGCAAGCAAATGTGCGGTTCAAACATGAGTTTTTTTTTCCCGTTCAAATGCGGTCAGATTAAGACATTTACACCTCAGATTCAGATTCAGATGTGCGGTTCAGATTGAGATTCACAGCCTCTTAAAAAACAAACACCACCTTAGAAGTGTGTCATTGAATATTATATAACAAAATATTTAATTTGACACTTAACATTGTTGTATGTCTAATTTGGTGCTAGTGAGTTGACATGGGGTATATTCCGATAGTTTTAGAAAAATATTATGTTAAGTACTTGTAAAATGAGAGTATTCATGAATAATTTTGACAAAAGAGATTCACATTTTACATCAAAAAATATGTAAGTATATTATTATTGCATAGTACTATTTACTTCAAGAGAAGATAATGTTAGTGTACATGTATTGCCAAAATAAAAAAAACGTCCATTTATGTTATTCTATAAATAACATGAAAGTTCATGTTGTGTATTTACATTTATACAGCTACACTATATGTTTAAACTTAAACACGGGTATTTTACAAGAGGCCATAAAAAAAGATAAAAACCTATTATTGCGCAATTAGACGTTAGAAAGAAACACGAGTATATGCAATTGAAATAGAAAGTTCGTGCAAATAAAACAAGAGTATGTGCAATCAAACAAATAGTCAAGTAAACAAATCAGCCACAACACAAATGTTAGTCCTTTCGTGGAACTATCAAGGAATAGGGCGTCCCTTGACAGTTTCTAATTTAAGAGCTCTTCATAAAGCTTATTGCCCTGATGTAGTGTTTTTGATGGAAACAAAAAATAAACAACGTTTGTTAAGAAAAAAATTCGGCGTTATTTAAAATTTAGTGATGCTTACTATGTTGATCCTGTTGGTCGTTCTGGTGGTTTAGCTATTTGGTGGAACTCGGCTACTGGTTTGAGTATTCTTAATGGTAATAAGAACCTTATTACTGTAGAAGGAACATTTTCAGCAGGAGTTCTTTCATATCCTGGATTTCTATGTTTTGTTTATGCCCCACAGGATGCTGCATCACGATCTCCTATTTGGAATGCTATTATTCAGAAATCCTCTCTTAATGTTCCATGTCTTATCGTTGGAGATTTAAATTTAATTGGGTCGTCTAAAGATAAAGAGGGGGTTCATCACATATGCCACATTGAGGAATTTCAAAACTTCACGGCTTCTGCTAGTATCCTTGAAGTTCCTTATACGGGCTTATATTTTACATGGTCTAATCAATGATGTGGGGAAGCTAATATCCGGGAACGCATTGATCGTGCATTTGGTAACATTAATCTATTCGAGCTTTATCCATATCACCGTCTCCTTCATAAGCCTCTTATTGGTAGTGATCATGTGCCTCTCATCTATTGCTCACAATCATCAAGTAGTAAGAAATGCTATTGGTTTTGTTTTGAATTGATGTGGACACTCATGAGGACTGTGAAACAATAGTTCGTGAGGCATGGCTTAATCTGTACTGATAATAATCTACGAACTCTCAGGAATAATTTATCTATTTGTGCAAGGAAGCTAAAACAATGGAGGAAATGTAGTTTGGGTAATAATCGAAAGTTGATTGATTGCTATGCACGTGAGCTTGCAGTGATCCAAGGTCTCTGTAGTACTCCTAAAACTATTCTTCGAGAACGTCAGTTGTTGCAAGATCTTGAAGTTACATGGATGCATGAAGAAATGTTTTGTCACCAACGTTCCCGTGTAAACTGGCTTAATTACGGAGATTGTAACTCTAGGTTCTTTCATCTCTCTGCCATTCATCATGCCCAAAAGAATATGATATTAGCCCTAAGAACGCACAAGGAGATTGGTTGTATGATCCGAAAGACATACAATTTCTTGTCCAAGTTCACTTCATGGCTTTATTTCAGTCGTCTGGTCCTCGTGATTTAGAGGAGGCTGTTAGTGTGTTGAACCATGTTGTTTCACAAGAAATGAATAATAAGTTGCAAGCTCGTGTTTCTACTGAGGAAATTTACCGAGCTACGAAATAACTTGGCGGTCTCAAAGCTCCCAGTGAAGATGGTTTTTCAGGTATATTTTATCATAAGTATTGGCATTTAGTTGGTGATTCTGTATGCAAGGCTATTTCTTATTTCTTTGAGACGGGTCATATATTGCCCGAAATCAATTAAACTTTGGTTGTGCTATACCGAAAGTCCCCCACCCGGATTCTCTAAGTCTGTTTCGACCAATTAGTATTTATAATTTTATTTACAGGATCATCTCAAAGATTTTATCAAACAGATTGAAGCCTTTGATTGCCAAAATTATATCTCCTCAGTAATATGCTTTTATTCCTGGTCGACAGATTCAAGATTGTATGGTGGCCACGAATGGAGCTTTTCACTACATTTGAAATAAGAAAAAAGGGAACCAGAACATTATGGCCCTCAAGGTTGACTTAAATAAAGCTTTTGACAGGGTCGAATGGGACTTTTTGTTGGCCACTCTCAAGAAAATGGGTTTTGGCTATCTTAGCTGCAACTGGATCCGTTCTTGTCTAATGACTTATGATTTAGAATTTATGGTAAATGTTGAATCAGTTGGGGTTGTTAAACCTCAAAGGGAGCTTCAACAGGGGGATCCTATTTCTCCGTATCTTTTTATTATCGTTGCAGATGTTCTATCTCGTCAAATTAATAGGGCAATGGAAATAGGTTCTTTATCATGTATCAAAATGGCGCGTATGTGTCCTGTTATTAAAAATATTATTTTTGCAGATGATTCGTTGTTCTTTTTAAAAACTTCTCATGTTGAATGTAGAAATCTTCTAGATATTTTTGATTCCTATTGTCGTGCGTCAAGACAAAACGTTAACTTTGATAAGTCGTCTGCCTTATTCTCTCCTAATACCCCAAGTACATCGCAAAATAGCATTTGTGTTGTCCTTAAGGTTAAATTGATGGTCCGAATGATAAGTACTTAGGGCTTCCATCGGTTCATGGTCGAAAAAAAGGAGAGTTCTTTAGTTTATGTTAGAAAAAGTTCTCCAAAATTGCAAGGATGGAAGCACAAAGTTTTTCTCAAGCAGGTCGTGAGGTGTTAATAAAGTCTATTATTCAAGTTATTCCAACTTATGCTATGCAATGTCATCTGCTTCCAAAGGGTCTCTTATACAAGCTTATGGCATATGTCCGTCGATTTTTTTTTGGGTGGTGATTCTAATGAGAGACATATCCATTGGAAAAGTTAGGAAAAGCTTACGGATCCAAAAGCTGATGGTGGTCTTGGTTTTCGTTATCTAGAATCCTTTAATACAGCTCTTCTAGCTAAACAGGGATGGAGACTTCTTATGAACCCTGGATCATTCTAGGGTAAGATAATTAAAGGTCTTTATTTTCCCCGCTCAAACTTTCTGGTTGCTAAACGAGGTTCTCGTCCGTCATGGCTTTGGAGCAGCCTACTTATGGTCGAGATTTGTTACTTCATGGAGTTAGATGGCAGGTGGGAAATGCACAAAGCATTTCGTTTTGGACAAAAAGTGGATTCCTTCTAATGAAGATTTTTATATTCATTCACCACTTGGTCCATTTCCAAATGGTGGTAAAGTATCGTATTTTATCCAAAATGGTGTTTGGAATACTAGGATGCTTCGAAAGTGTGTTTCAAGAAGAGAAGCTGACATCATCTCGGAGATTCCTATTTTGCAAACCGGAGCTCCAAACAAGCTGCACTTTGATGCTAAAGGTCAATACACGGTAAAATCTGGATACAAGCAAGCTCTTTTGTTGAAACAATCTGAAGCTTCAAAAGACAGATTCAAGCTCTACACCTCCATAAAAATTCTGGAAGAATCTATGGAATATCCATACACAACCAAAATCAAACTATTTTCTTGGAAATCCATTACGAACTCTGTTGCGACCATGGATGATCTCTATAAAAGAAGCTGCTCCCCTTGTCCAAAGTGTCCAATATGCAACAGCTCTGAAGAAACAATTGAGCATTTGCTTTTTGAGTGTGCATGGACTCGACCTGTTTGGTTTGGTTCTTCTTTAGGTTTTTGGAATCATCCTCAAGGTACAAGTGTTTCGCTTCACTTTCAGAGTTTTGTTGATATTTGTAAGTCAAGTTCTGAAGTTTCTCGTATTCTATCTATCGTGGCAATAATTTGTTGGTTCATCTGGCGATCTCGTTGTGCCTTCATTTATGATAATGTTGATCTTTCTCCTGGGCGCACCTTAGCCTTGATCAATGGTCAGCTAAATGAGTTTGGTAAAGTAATGGACTCAAATCTCATTGCAAAGGCAGATTGTCCTCATTCTACATCTTAGACTTCACTGCGGTAGATTCCCCCTCCCAGCTCTCAGGTGAAGATAAAGTGTGATACAACATTCATGGACTCCAAGGCCGCTTTAGCTGTTGTAGCGTGTGATTCCGCATGTTCTCTCCTTTATGTCGATGCTATGCCTTGTACTTCTATGTCTCCTCTTCAAGCAGAAGTTTTAGTAGTGCACTATGCATTTCATTTGGCATTTCCTCGTGGTTGGTCTCATGCAGTTGTGGAATCTAATTGTCAGACAACTATTACTCTCTCATCTATGGAAACGACACCTCCATGGAGCCTTGCTGCTCTTGTATTTGATATTCGCTCGTGGTCGATGAATTTGAAATTATCTTTCTCATGGACTAAGCGTGAAAACAATAAAGTTGCTCATTGGGCAGCTCGTTTTGCATCTTCTGCCGCTTCACCTTTTAGTTGGGATGTTTCGTTTCCTTATGAACTTTCCTTTCTTTCGAGTAGTGATATGTATGGATCTTCGTTTGTTTCTTTTAATAAAATTTTAAGTTCAACAAAAGAAAAAGAAAAAAAGAACATCACTTGTGATACAAAATATATAAGTAATTAAGAAGTGATACAGAAGATATATATGTAACTATTCATCGAATGAAGAGGATATATCTAAAATATCTCATTAATTTAGTGTAAAATGGATTTTAACTTCTATCTTATTCTTGTTTTGATCATATCCTTGCATTTAACGTAAGAATTAATGTTTTAGCATAAAACAGATTTTATCTTCATTACAAACTAGCAGGGTATCCTCGCATTGCGGTTGCGGGTACCGTTAAATAAAATTTTCGGCGAATCATGTATTTTAGTTTATTATGTTCTTTTTTACACTAAATTTACAGATATTCATTTGACGTATTTCAACTACTTAACTAAGGAATTTATTTCGTCGTCTTTTTTAAAGCGATTCGTATAACATGAGTCCATTTGGCCGTGCCTGTTTAGCTCAAACCCGTTTGGCCCGTGCCCGTTCGGGCTTGAGCCCCTTTGGCCCATTCCCCGTTCGGTCTTGAATATTTGTATAATGTGCTTTATTATTTTTATTATTGACATTTAATGCAGGGATTACGTTTAAGTTGGTTGTACAATATGATTGATAATTTGTATTTCTTATGTAAGACGTGTTTTAATGACTGCATTCATTGCATTCATTGTATTTGTTGACCAGTTAATTTATAAATATAATTGTGCAAAAGTAAATTGTACCTTTTGATTTAGTATTTGTATTCATTTAACAATCTGCGCCACATTAATTGCTCATTTAAAACTAAAATAAATAGTTTTTGTGTTTTAAAGTGTTGTACCCTATGTTTTAAAAGTTGTAGGTCTTAATTTTAAGAGAGATAGTGCTTTGTGTATTATATGTAGTATAGATATAAAAGTAATGTAAATGGGGAAACGATTGATACTCATTCAATAAACACACAATACAATATATATCGGTACATAGATCACTTTTTAGAGATGTGCTTGAGCCCACTACAAATACATAACGAATAACACAGGCTAATACTCTCCCGCAGTTGAAGTTGGAGGACACCGGACGCTCAAACTGGTGTGAAACTCTTCAAACAGAGTCGTAGGAAATCCTTTACAGAAAATATTCGCATACTGATAACGTCAAGGAACATGAAGCACCCGAACCTGACCAACAACAACCAAATCACAAACAAAATGTATATCAATCTTATTTTGCTTCGTACGCTGATGCTGAACTAGATTGCAAGATAAATAAATAGCATTAACATTATCACAGTAGACAAGCGTCGGAAGACAAAGGTGTATGTAACTCATGAAGAAGATTCTGTAACTAATAAGTCCTAGCAATAACATTGGCAACACCATGAGACTCTACCTCTGCACTAGAATGGGCAAGCGTCGGTTGATGCTCAGAGGGCCAAGAGAGTAGGTTGTTGCCAAGAAACATACAGTATCTTGAAGTCGATCTCTTAGTAGGACAACCAGCCCAATCCGCATCCGAATAAGCTACAATTAATGAAATAGAAGATGAAAACAACTGTAAACCATAGTCCAATGTACCCCGAACATACCTCAAAATCCTTTTAAGAACCGAGAAATGTGGCTCTCGAGGATCATGCATATAAAGACAAATCTGCCGAACCGCGTAAGAAATATTTAGCGAGTCAAGGTTAGATACTGAAGAGAACCTGCAAGACTCCGATATAAAGTCGGATCAGATACTAGATCACCATCGTCACCCAGTTTTAACTCAGTATCAACAAGAGTCCGACTAGGATTACAAGAAACCATGTGTGCTCTCTCAAGAATCTCAACGGCATATTTGCGATGAGATAAGAACATCCTTGTAGAATTACGTGTAACATAGATACCTAAAAAGTAATTAAAAGACCCCAAATCTGTCATAGAAAACTCCTGATGTAATGAAGCAATAATCCGATGTTCAAAATCTCGAATGAAGCAGTGAAAACAATATTATCAACATATAGTAACAAATAAGCAGTGTCCATCTCTGTCTATAGATAAATAAGGATGAGTCACAACAACTATGACTAAACCCAACCCGTGTAATATAAGCGGCAAAGCGCTGAAACGAGCCTGAGGGGCCTGCTTGAGACAATAAGGAGACCTCTGCAATAAACAAACCTAATCAAGATGTACAAAATTCCCGAAAACCAGGCAGCTGATGCATATAAACTGTCTCATCTAAATCACCATGTAGAAAGCCATTCTTGACATTCTCCCTTTTGTTATCAACATGTTGTTAAGTGTATAAATAAACTCTTTGCTACACCTTAGTGCGTAACCTTTGAATATAAAAAATGATGTAAAAAAGTTGTCTATTAGATATTTATATATCAAAGAGTTGATACTTGAAGAGATTATGTCATATTTCAAACATTACAATACCAATTTGGGTTCCATTAGCATTCCATGTTACACGATTTATTGGTAGGGCATAGTTATTCCTAAAAGTTTCCCATTTTGAGTTACATACTCGGAAGCGTCAAAATAGTTAAAGAAATGACCTTATTTTGACTTTACTATACTTTTTATGCTCTAAATATGTTAGAAAAAATTAAGTTCAGTAATCCATCCGTAAGTTTTTATGATGGTCTATCTGTATAAACTAAATTGAAAACCATTCTATTTACTCTTTTATATTTTTGGATTATATATAAACCTCGGCCCCTTTAACTACAAATTCTGGCTCCGGCCCTAGGTGAGGGAATTTATCTAAGTGTCCTTAACACACATATTTATTGTGTAGGAGAGTGGCAATATATTCTTATCACCATAGCTTTTTTAGTGCCATAATATCTTTCAATAATATTTGAAAAGCGTTATTGCTAAATTATCACTAATGTTCGTGCATGTAGGTCATACCAGCTTATTTTCTTTGAATCGAGGATATACCGAATGCACACATGTATTATGACCATACAGTCTATTTAGTCTAATTCATGTTGCAGCATTGTATATCTGTATCATTCTTGTAACAATTAAGTTTGTACCACCAAGAAAAAAAGGAAAATTATAAATTAAGTAAGTTTGCAACAAATCATTTTGCTAAACCATTATTTTCAACATATTTATCATCATCCACAACATGTTTCAATGAATTTTACTTTAATCAAGAGAAGAACATAAACTTTCGCACCTTGTTTCATCATCACTGTATGCCATTGAAGTACTCGTGGTTGAATATTGCACGCGAGTTTAATACTCAACAATTGAATTCATAGCATCATACCAAGCCATTATCGTCCCATCGGTTGACATTGAAATAAGGAACTAATTCATCGAGAAGACATTCTTAGTAATATCAGAGACTAATACTATTCTAGCTTGCTATTTACTCTTTTATTTTTTCGGATTATATAATGAACTTCGGCCCCCCTTAACTACAAATTCTGGTCCGGCCCAAGGTGAGAGAATTTATCTAAGTGTGCTCAACACACATATTTATAGTGTAGGAGAGTAACAATGTATTTGGAATATAAAATCACATGTTATTGATATTTTTCACATCCATTCTACTTGTCTAATGTAATGTGATGCCATACATAAAGCATATGCCATTTTGGGCCTCCACATCAAACTATCAACTTTTCAATTTGGTGCCTGTAGGAAATACCACAATTGGAATTATAGCCTAACTATATTCTGATCGCCATAGCTTTTTTCATGCCAGAATATCTTTCACTAATTTTTGAAAAGAGTTATTGCTAAATTATCACTAATGTTCGTGCATGTTGGTCATACCGGCTTATTTTCTTTGAATCGAGGATATACCGAATGCACACATGTCTTATGACCATACAATCTATTTAGTCTAATACTTGTTGCAGCATTGTATATCTATATGATTCTTGTAATAATTAAGTTTGTACCACCAAGAAAAAAAGGAAAATTATAAATTAAGTAAGTTTCAGACCCTTATTTCTCTATCCTCCCCACATGTAACTAGAAAATTAGGATAGCAGAATATGATATCATTCCCTTTCTGAGTGACAACCTTTATTTACCAGAAAAATTAAAGATTAATGACACATGGATCATGCAAATCTAAATCATAATTAGTGTAGTGTCACCATCTACCTCAAACATGGTTCTTATGTCTTGACCACCATGATAATAGTATACTTGCAAAAGATACATCGAGTATGCAAAATTACATGAGATCAATAAAAATGATTACTGCATGTGCCGCTTCTCAATGAAATTGCCATGTTCTATCTTTTTGTTATCAACATGCTGTTAAGTGTATAAATAAATTCTTTGCTACACCTTAGTGTGTAACCTTTGAATATAAAAAATGATGTAAAAAAGGGTGTTTATTAGATATTTATATATCAAAGAGTTAATACTTGAAGGAAATATCCGAATACGGATGTTAGACATCAATTTTTTTCTAAGTTTTTTTAATTCGGATATCCGAAATTCCATATAATAGTCTTATATATCCGGATATCAACAAAATTTTAGGAAAACTTCTATATGAGTTCCAAAATTGACCTTTCATAAAACCCAACTTTTTAATAAATTAAGATCAAGATTTCGGATATCCGAATACGAATATTTTTTGAACTCACATAACCAAAATCAAGAAATCCTAAAAACTTTGGCTTTGTTGCAATCCCTTAGTTACATACTTGGAAGCATCAAAATAGTTAAAGAACTGACCTTATTTTGAGTTTACTATACTTTTTATGAACTAAATATGTTATAAAAAATTAGGTTCAGTAATCCATTCGTAAGTTTTTATGATGGTTTATCTATATAAACTAAAGTTGGAAACCATTCTATTTACTTTTTTTATTTTTTCGGATTATATAATGAACTTCTGCCCCCCTTAACTACAAATTCTGGCTCCGGCCATAGGTGAGGGAATTTATCTAAGTGTGTTCAACACACATATTTAGAGTGTAGGAGAGTGGCAATGTATTTGGAATATAAAATCATATGTTATTGATATATTTCAAATCCATTCTTCTTGTCTAATGTAATGCGATTCCATACGGAAAGCATATGCCATTTTGTTAAACCATTATTTCCAACATATTTATCATCCACATGTTTCAATGAATTTTACTTTAATCAATAGAGGAACATAAACTTTCACTCCTTGATTCATCATCACTGTATACCATTGAAGCACTGGTGGATGAATATTGCACGCGCGCTTCATACTCAACAATTGAATTCATAGCTTCGTACCAAGCCATTATCCTCCCATCGGTTGACATAGAAATAAGGAACTAATTTATATAGAGAAAACATTCTTTGTAATATAAGAGATTAATACTATTCTAGCTAGCTATTTACTCTTTTCTTTTTTCAGATTATATAATGAGCTTCGGCCCCCTAAACTAAAAATTCTGGCTCCAGCCCTAGGTGAGGGAATTTATCTAAGTGTGCTCAACACACATATTTATAGTGTAGGAGAGTGGCAATGTATTTGGAATATAAAATCACATGCTATTGATATATTTCACATCCATTCTTCTTCTATAATGTAATGCGATGCCATGCTGAAAGCATATGAATTTTGGGCTTCCACATCAAACTCTCACTTTTTCAATTTGGTGCTTGTAGGTAATACCACAAATGGAATTCTAGCCTAACTACATTCTTATCACCATAGTTTTTTCGTGCCAGAATATCTTTCACTAATTTTTGAAAAGAGTTATTGCTAAATTATCACTAATGTTCGTGCCTATAGGTCATACCAGCTTATTTTCTCTGAATCGAGGATATACCGAATGCATACATGTCTTACGATCATAAAGTCTATTTAGTCTAATTCATGTTGCTACATTATATATTTGTATCATTCTTGTAACAATTAAGTTTTTACCACCAAGAAAAAAAGGGAAATTATAAATTAAGTTTGCAAAAAATCATTATGCTAAACCATTATTTCCAACATATTCATCATCATCAGCAACATGTTTCAATGAATTTTACTTTAATCAATAGAGGAACATAAACTTTCACACCTTGTTTCATCATCACTATATGCCATTGTAGTACTGGTGGATGAATATTGCACGCGCGCTTCATACTAAACAATTGAATTCATAGCATCATACCAAGTCATTATCCTCCCATCGGTTGACATTGAAATAAGGAACTACATAGAGAAAACATTCTTAGTAATATAAGAGACTAATACTATTCTAGCTAGCTTTCTAACATTAAATGGTCGTACCAGCTTATTTTCTTTGAATTGAGGATATATCGAATGTACACATGTCTTATGACCATACAGTCTATTTAGTCTAATTCTTGTTGTTGCATTGTATATCGACTGTATCATTCTTGTAACAACTAAGTTTGTACCACCAAGAAAAAAAGGAAAATTATAACTTAAGTAAGTTTCAGACCCTCATTTCTCTATCCTCCCTATATGTAACAATAAAATTTGGATAGGAGAATGCGATATCATTAACACTCCCTTTCTGAGTGACAACCTTTATTTACCCGAAAAAATAAAGATTAATGACACATGGATCATGCAAACCAAAACCATGATTAGTGTAGTGTCACCATCTAACTCAATCATGGTTCTTATGTCTTGACCACCATGATAAGAGTATACTTGCAAAAGATACATCGAGTATGCAACAACTACATGAGATTAATAAAAATGATTACCGCATGTGCCGCTTCTCATTGAAATCGCCATGTTCTCCCTTTTTTTTATCAACATAAGTGTATAAATAAACTCTTTGCTGCACCTTAGTGTGTAACCTTTGAATATAAAAAATGATGTAAAAAAGGGTGTATATTAGATATTTATATATCAAAGAGTTGATACTTGAAGGAAATATCCGAATATGGATATCCGAATACAGATGTTAGATATCATATTTTATCTAAGTTATTATTATTATTATTATTTTAATTCGGATATCCAAAATTTCAGATAATAGTTTTATATATCCGGATATCCTCACTATTTTATGAAAACTTATATATGAGTTCCAAAACTGACAATTCATAAAACCCTACTTTTTAATAAATTATGATCAAGTTTTCGGATATCCGAATACGGATATTTTTTGAACTCCCATAAACTAAAACATGAAATCCTAAAAACTTTCTGCTTTGTTGCTCTCCTTTAATTACATACTCGGAAGCATCAAAATAGTTAAAGAACCGACCTTATTTTGTTCACCATACTTTTTATGCACCAAATATGTTAGAAAAATTTAGGTTCAGTAATCCATTCGTAAGTTTTTATGATGGTTTATATGTATAAACCATTCTATTTACTCTTTTATTTTTTCGGATTATATAATGAACTTCGGCCCCAACTACAAATTCTGGCTCCGGCCCTAGGTGTGGGAATTTATCTAAGTGCGCTGAACACACATATTTATAGTGTAGGAGAGTGGCAATTTATTTGGAATACAAAATCACATGTTATTCATATATTTCTGATCCATTCTTCTTGTCAAATGTAATGCGATGCCATACGGAAAGCATATGCCATTTTGGGCCTCCACATCAAACTATCAACTTTTCAATTTGGTGCCTGTCGTAGGTAATACCACAAATGGAATTCAAGTCTAACTATATTCTTATAACCATAGCTTTTTTCATGCCAGAATATCTTTCATTAATTTTTGAAAAGTGTTATTTCTAAATTATCACTAATGTTCATGCCTGTAAGTCATACCAGCTTATTTTCTTTGAATCGAGGATATACCGAATGCACACATGTCTTATGACCATACAGTCTATTTAGTCTAATTCATTTTGCTGCAGTGTATATCTGTATCATTCTTGTAACAATTAAGTTTGTATCATCAAGAAAGAAAGGAAAATTATAAATTAAGTTTGCAAAAAATCATTTTGCTATACCATTATTTCCAACATATTTATCTTCATCAGCAACATGTTTCAATGAATTTTACTTTAATCAATAGAGGAACATAAACTTTCACACCTTCTTTCATCATCACTATATGCCATTAAAGTACTGGTGGATGAATATTGCACGCGCGCTTCATACTAGACAATTGAATTCATAGCATCATACCAAGCCATTATCGTCCCATCGATTGACATTGAAATGAAGAACTAATTCATAGAGAAAAAATTCTTAGTAATATAAGAGACTAATACTATTCTAGCTAGCTATTTACTCATTTACTTTTTCGGATTATATAATGAACTTCGGCCCTCCTTAACTACAAATTCTGGCTCCGGCCCGAGGTGAGGGAATTTATCTAAGTGTGCTCAACACACATATTTATAGTGTAGGAGAGTGGCAATGTATTTGGAATATAAAATCACATGTTATTGATATATTGCACATACATTCTTCTTGTCTAATGTAATGCGATGCCATGCAGAAAGCATATGCCATTTTGGGCCTCCACATGAAACTCTCAACTTTTCAATTTGGTGACTGTAGGTAATACTACAAATGGAATTCTAGCCTAACTATATTCTTATCACCATAATTTTTTCGTGCCAGAATATCTTTCACTAATTTTTGAAAGGAGTTATTGCTAAATTATCACTAATGTCCGTGCTTGTAGGTCATGCCAACTTATTTTCTTTGAACCGAGGATATACAGAATGCACACATGTCTTACAACCATACAGTCTATTTAGTATAATTCCTATTGTTGCATTGTATATATGTATCACTCTTGTAACAATTAAATTTTTACCACCAAGAATAAAAGGTAAATTATAAATTAAGTAAGTTTGCAAAAAATCATTTTGCTAAATCATTATTTCCAACATATTTATCATCACCATTATCAACATGTTCCAATGAATTTTACTTTAATCAATAGAGGAATATAAACTTTCACACCTTGTTTCATCATCACTATATGTCATTGAAGTACTGGTGGATGAATATTGCACGCGTACTTCATACTAAACAATTGAATTCATAGCATCATACCAAGCCATTACCATCCCATCGGTTGACATTAAAATAAGGAACTAATTCATAGAGAAAACATTCTTAGTAATATAAGAGACTAATACTATTCTAGCTAGCTATCTAACATTAAATGGTTATACCAGGTTATTTTCTTTGAATTGAGGATATACTGAATGCACACATGTCTTATGAACATACAATGTATTTAGTCTAATTTTTGTTGCTGCATTGTATATCTATATCATTCTTGTATCAATTTAGTTTGTACCATCAAGAAAAAAAAAGGAAAATTATAAATTAAGTAAGTTTCAGACCCTTATTTCTCTATCCTCCCCACATGTAACCAAAAAATTAGGATAGCAGAATGTGATATCATTAACACTCCCTTTCTGAGTGGCAACCTTTATTTACCAGAAAACATAAAGATTAATGACATGGATCAATGCAAATCTAAATCATAATTAGTATAGTGTCACCATCTAACTCAAACACGGTTCTTATGTCTTGATCACCATGATAAGAGTATACTTGCAAAAGATACATCGAGTATTCAACAATTACATGAGATCAATAAAAATGATTACTGCATGTGCCGCTTCTTAGTGAAATCGCCATGTTCTCCATTTTTGTTATCAACATGCTGTTAAGTGTAGAAATAAACTCTTTGCTACACCTTAGTGTGTAACCTTTGAATATAAAAAATGATGTCTAACAGTTAGACATCATATTTTTTCTAAGTTTTTTTAATTCGGATATCCGAAATATCAGATAATAGTTTTATATATCCAGATATCCTCATAATTTTTGGAAAACTTTTATATGAGTTCCAAAACTGTCCTTTCATAAATTCCAACTTTTTAATAAATTATGATCAAGTTTTCAGATATCCGAATACGAATATTTTTTGAACTCCAATAACCTAAATCAAGAAGTTTTTCGGATTTGTTGCTCTCCCTTAGTTACATACTCGGAAGTATCAAAATAGTTAAAGAACTGACCTCATTTGAGTTTACTATACTTTTTATGCACTAAATATGTTAGAAAAATTTAGGTTCAGTAATCATTCGTAAGTTTTTATGATGGTTTATATGTATAAACTAAAGTTGGAAACCATTCTATTTACTTTTTTAGTTTTTCGGATTATATAATGAACTTCAGCCCCCCTTAACTACAAATTCTGGCTCCGGCCCTAGGTGAGGGAATTTATCTAAACATGCTCAACACACATATTTATAGTGTAGGAGAGTGGCTGTATTTGGAATATAAAATCATATGTTATTGATATATTTCACATCCATTCTTCTTGTCTAATGTAATGCGATGCCATACGGAAAGCATATGCAATTTTGAGGCTCCACATCAAACTCTCAACTTTTCAATTTGGTGCCTGTAGGTAATACCACAAATGGAATTCTAGCCTAACTATATTCTTATTACCATAGCTATTTTCGTGCCATAATATCTTTCACTAATTTTTGAAAAACATTGTTGCTAAATTATCACTAATGTTTGTGCCAAATAAAAGGATCCAAACTCAGAATATGATACAAACTAGTAGAATTTGGGCTTGCTTGGCAAGGAGAATTTGGAGCATTTAAAGCTAGAAGCTTTTTGTTTTAAAATATCAGTTCTTTCAAATTTAAAAGTTTTGTTAGGTTAAACTATTTCAAGCTTTTATTTTAAACAAATAGCTCATAAAATAAAAAACTATTCAATGAAGTATGCTAATTCTTTTGGAGCTTTTAGTTTTTAAGATTACTGAAGTACTCATAAATGAAAAGCTATTCAATGAAGCATACTAATTCTTTTGGAGCTTTTAGTTTTTAAAATTACTGAAGTACCCCTAAACCCATGCAATAAAGATTATTCAATGTCATTCACTCATTTGTATCAAATAACCTTGATTTTAGATTTTAAAGATTAATAATAACCAAAATTAAATAGCAAAAAATTCTGCTGAGAATCAATGGATACCAACTTCGACCTTTTATATATGAGAATGCACTAACTTTATTCTATGTAGTTTTTAGCTTTAATTTTTTTTGGAGATGGATAATAAAAAAAGAATATGTTTCTTTTATGGTATATTGATTAGCTACACAAAATTTATTTTATGATGTTATTATTTTCAAATTCACGTTGGTACGTTTACTATGAACTTTCTGTAGGATCGCAAAACTAGTTGATATAGTGGTTTAGGAGGTCAGGGAAATTGAAAGTATAAGTTGGGAGGTCGGGGAAAATGAAAGTATAAATTGGGAGGTCGGGGAAAATATGTGTTTTATTAGAAAGGAAGAAGAATACACACTCATTGATGCAAGATTTCTGACCAGGTTTTAACATTTCTAATAGTCTCGTCTATCTATGGTCTACCTTATGCACTCACAGGTAGTGTATCTGGTCGTGTGTAGTGTAGTAATCGGTAAAGCCGAGGTCGTCCCAAGAGCTATGTGTTTGGATCTTAATTTAAGTCTACGTCACATTTTAAAAGGGGGTTTAAATTGTTTGATTAATTAAACTAAATTAATAGAAATGAAATGCTGAAAGTAAATTGAGTTGAAATGCAATAGGGAGAAAGTGTACTAATCTAGTTATTCATCCTATCATGCAATGACTACGTTTTCCAATTAAGCTTCCTATTGCTTCAAGTGGGGCATAAGATTCACTAGACTCATCTGGTTCAATTCGTCTAGCCTATATCCCTAGAATCCTACTGAGATATCATAGGTCTGCATCCTAAGTGATTATCAGAGCTTGCAAGTATACTAGTTCAAGTCATTAAGTGCCACTACATACTAGATTAATTCTTTGTGTAATCCGACCTTTCAGATCTTAAATTACACATCTAACTTCTTAAATTCATCCAACATGGAATCCTCTGGTCAATTCGCACG